>DWNM01000151.1:0-13353 GCA_018250375.1 Narcosius parisi helen
GGCGGCAGTAGCCACTTACCACCAGGTGGACTGCATGCTCGTTTGTTACTTCCATGTTATATAAAAAAAAAAAAGTAAATTAGCAATTATATAAATTGTAAGTACACTGTATCCATGCATTTTTGAATGGGAATGCAACATAGTTTCTCTCCTTTTCACTTATTTGGTGTACCATGGACTTTTACACAAAGACAATTAAGATTGTAAAGTGTTCAACTCAGTACAATATTTGCAACACTCCTTATATAATGCATTAAGTTATGTTCAAATGATCACAATTATTAATGAGAATATTATAACTTTTTGATGACAAGGTGAAGGATATAGGAAAGACTTTTGGTAGGTGGTCATGGTAGGCATATCTTAGTTATTTTATTAGACAGTCTGAGAAAGGACTTAAGTTTAATGGAAAACAATATGGCATACAAATCTCATATAATCCTTTTCTTTAGACATTTTAAAAATCAATTGAGATATAGTAATTTTATTATAATATATAGCCATATTGTTGTAGTATTTATTTTTGTCTGAAGAATAAAGGAAAACATTTTCATGGAATTAGTCATAATTTCATTTTTATTAGGAGTTCAATTAACAGTCTAGGCTTGTTATGAAATGACTCTGTTGAAGTAGCTTCCTGAATGATGTTCATAATAGTTAAGTCAATTGACTTGCATCGATAATGTTTAACCACTTATCTTGAGTTAACGCCTAAATATTACATTAGATGAGGGTAGATAAAAATAATATGAATTTAGGTATGACCGAGTCAGTTAATTTCATTTTAAATCATATTTCAGTTGAAAACTTGATGAATATGGCATAACAGTATGGAGGTAGGTTTTTGTTTTATATTATTCGTAATTGTTTGTTCTGTGAATTGTGAGGTCTAAATCCCCATATGTTTCAAAATAGGTTAGGTTGGGTTAGAATATAAAACTAAGCGAGCAGGGCGCGGCGGCGCCCTGCGTGCGGGTGGATCAAATTCAGCATAAACTTAAGTGGTTTCTCCTATCAAGCTTAGATCAGAGGTATAATTAATCTATTGCATCATAGACTATATTATATATGAATAAGCATCAGCCAGGCAGTACAGTAAATTTTGTATTAGAATGGTACGGCAGAATATTATTTGGGAAGTTAGGTGTATGTTATATTATAAAGAGGTTAGCCTGTAAATAAAATGGCTAATTGAACTACTTGACTGCGACACATCCACTTCTTTTTATAATTGGTTCATTTAAGGCTCAAAAGTATAAAACAGCCTTACTTTCCTATAGTTTTTAAATTATAAAGTCTACAGTTAAATTATTATTGTCACATTGTTTAGTAACTTATTTTATTTACCGTACTGTGAAGAGTAAAATTATATTACCTGGGACATGAAAATTTTATTTTAATGTAATTATTATATTGCCTTTCTTTTTTCAATCCCTGGGTGTTGATTTGTAGCAATATACATAAGAAGTTTCTAAATTCTGTTAGTGCTTCAGGATAATGGATAAGTCCATTTTGTTTTGTTTAGGGTATATTTTGTGTCATCATTATTTTTAAATTCATGTATTTTATATTATAAGACTGTGATAATACGACTTATTCACGAGATTTATACTTTAATATATGCATTATACACTTAATATTAAATAAATCTTATGTTTTATTGCATTCATGGAATTAATTTGTAATATGGTGTTAACAACATATACACCAAATCCATCCATTAGTAAAGAGCTCTTTCTGTAGAAGTCATTTGTTGGACAAAGGCTTAATATTCTAATGTATGTAACATAGATGCAATATTAAACTGTCATGAAACATTAGTAACATGTTATGTACATAATATGTACTGAAATAAATTAGTTCAAGTTACATATCATTATTTACAGATTAAAATGGGCGCTATAACTGATTATTGGATTCTTCGACAAACTATTTTTTTAATTCACTCGTGAAAGAGTGATGGACTCATATAATTTATTTGGTGATGATGGAAGCGGTATGTTGGAAGGACTTACTGATCTTGGTGGATCAGACGGATTTGCGGGCAGCTCAAGTACTGGCGTAGCTGGAGATAGTAAAGACACTGCAGATAATAGGTAAATGAAATATTGAATATGTTTATTGAATTTTTTTTACAAGATATTATATAAAAAATACATTATATTTGTTACTTTTACTTAAATAGAGGTAGTTTTATTACCTATATGTTTTATAAAAGAGTGGGAGCACTAGTAAATATATTGCGTAAATTTTTTTTTTTACATTTATATTTATGTGGCGTTTTTAAACTTGTATAATTTAATCTAATATACTTTTTAGCTATAGACAGCCGTATAATCCAAGCAGTGTGACTCAAGAAGGGACAATCCAAAAACTGGCTTCGTTTGGAGGTGGTGGTCCTAGCAGTTCACAGCCAGTACCAAATCCTGGTACTGGCCCACCTGCTCCAGATTACCATGAATATGGCAGTTATCCCCCACGACCACGCTTGCCTCAACCACATGCCCCGCTACATCCATCACACCATGTACATCCCTCACACTCTTACCCAGGATATCATCCAGGACCAGAACCAATGTACACCATGCCAGAACAAGGTTATTAAATTTTTATAATGAATACAAATGAAATGAATAAAACTGGACTGTCCATCTGTAAAGTCAAATTCATTTTCTGAGTATATTAAACTCGATTTTGTTCACAAAATATTCTGTCTGTGTGGACAATTGGACATCTTGGTCATATATTCATTATTTTGTATATAATAGTCTAACCAGGATACATGATTAGATTTTGCTGATAATTCTTACATTTGTGTAGGTATTGGAGATATGGGCGTATGGTCCGGTGCACCCGGGGCTAATAGATACACGCCCATTACACCAGGATACAGACACTCGTATGAACATCAACAAAAAATGCATCAATACTCCCCTCAACAGGTAATACTTAAAGGTTACAAAATGTATTTCTTAGATATGTTTTGTGATTTATGTACATATTCGTGACAAGAGTCACCTCAATTTTTCGATTGTCAGAATCTATATCCATTATTTCTTGTAGGGTTCTGCAATAAGTGGATTACAAGCTCAAAATGGGGCATATATTCCAAGACAACCTCATTTTCCACAGCCATCATCACAACAAATTTATGGGCAACAACAGGTAAATCAAAAAATATGTATTATGCGTTTTTACAATCAGTTATAGAGCAATATATCCGTACCAGGCGTGAACAGGTTGATAAGTCAACCTACACACGCATACATGCACGTCCGCACGCACGCACGCACACGCAAATATATATTAAATCATAGTAGGATTACTTTATTTATAGGATGAAAAGGGTGATCTTGTGAAAAATTCAAAGTGCACATTGACTTACTATAAATTAAGCAACCCTAATACTTATCATGATTTTAATATATATATGTCGGTCGATTTATCAACCTTTTCACACCTGATATCTCCATATCAATTTCCAAAGTTTGTTATAAAATGTTGTTTATATATTGGACATGAAATGTTGATTTGAATTTTATGATTACAGAATTTTATGGATTTCTTTTTATTTACAGAACTATCCCAATTATACTCAGATGCATCCTCCAGCTGCAGCTAGGATAAGTCAACATCCCACCTATCATCAACAAATGGATGTAAATGCTCATCAATATGGATTGCCACATGCTCAACAGGGTCATCCACCAATACCTCAACACCAACCACACCAAAGTATGGCAAGTCATGGAGGGGGTATTGGTTCAGGAATACAAAGCCATCCCAATCCCCACCTACACCATGCCGGTGCGCCGCCTTTACATCACGTATCTCGTCAACCGCCAGTGCCGTCTTCTACTGTTGGTCCATCACATGGTGTGCCTTCACAAATGCCGTATGCGTCGCCTCATCACTCAGTTCCAATGAATTATCAACCTCATCAAGTGCAACATCCGCTTGATGTAAATGTATCAAATCAGTACAGTGCTGTTAAGCCATCTGGGTTAGAAACTGGTAGTCCTCAGTATCGGCCGCCGTTTCCTCAGTTATCGCCCCAGATGTCGCCACGCGCACAAGTATCCCCAAGACAACAAGGGCAGCCTCAACTGTCACCGCGTCCTGTCATGTCTCCCGTTAAAGGGCCTAGTGCATCACCTCATGGGTCACGTAATTTGGTGCAATCTCCTGCAGCCGGCCCTCCACCCGTCTCTAGTGGATTTACGTCACAAAATACTCTTCAAGCCTTAGAACAAATGGTTTTACCAACTGGAGGAGAATATCCTTACCAGCGCAATCCGGCATCGCCAGCTGTTGGGCATATTGTTTCATCGCCATCACAATGGAATCCTACGAAAATACCAACTCCAATAAATAATGTTGTTCAAATGGAAAATTCTGATCAGCCTGTTAAAACTGTTGAGCCTTCACCAACAACGTCTACTACAAAACAAGAAGTCGCTAAAAATATCCCACAGCTGAGTATTGGCACAGATAATAAAAATATGGAAATAAGCTCAGCTGATACAGATAACTTAAGTGAAGAAATTAGTACTAATACATTTGTGTCTAAGCCTGCGTCAAGTAATATTACACAGGAAAATGTGGTGATAAACACACCTAGCAATTCTATGATTTCATCGACAAAACCCATAAATCCTTCTTGTATTCCTGTAGAAAATAAGGAAACCAAGGAGAGTACTCTAAGCTGTCAGTCTACTGATTCTGTTTTTAGTGCATTGAATAATTCTAAAGAAGAAGAAAAAATTGATATGTCTGTCAATGCAGAGAATAATTCAGAAAATAAGCTTGTCAATGTGGAAAAATCAAACAAACCAAGCGACAATGAACAATTAAGGAGTCAAGGGACGACATTATCTGCTCCTAATTTATTAACACCATCTAGTGAACACTCTCAAACAAGTTCGTCACAAAAAATACAAATACCTTTAAGTCATCCTTCAGCTATAAACACTACTCCTAATCCAATTGCAAAATTTGAAGGATCATCATTGAATGTCCCCAGGAATCAGGGATATCAAAGTAATACCTTTCAAAATATTATGTCACCTGGAATTCCTCCCAATTTATCTCCTAATATATCATCGAGTATACAAAACAATCAAAATCTGAATGTTATATCCACTTATCAAAGTGGTGTTACACCTGGAACGCAAGCTGCCTTAAATGTTCAATCATCTCACCCTTTGCAACATACAAATAATGTTTCTTCTACAATTCCAGTTCATAATTCACAAGGAACTATAACTGGTATATCAGCAGCGGTGCCCAATGTACTCGGAAATGCGCAGCAAAACATGCAAAATACTTCTAGCAATATACCTAATGTACCAACAAATCCGTCTACAAATATTCCGAACATTCAAGTAGGTATGGCAATGGGAGGACAAAATGTTCATCCTGGAATGGGTACTAACATTCAAACCGCTCCAAGTATTATGCAAAATGTACCTCATAATATTAATCCAAATATGATAATTATGGGATCGAATATAACACATCCAACGACGCCCATGCCTAGTATGTATTCACCACCATCCCATCACCAAGAAAGAATTTCTTTACAACAGCAAATTCAAGAAACTTACTGTTTACCACCATCAAATGAAAATCAAGAAAAAGTGAGATGTTTACAAGAACGATTAGCGATACTTCAACAACATGAAACAAATGATAAATGTAATGGAGGACCCAACTGCATATTGCAGAATCCAATTTATGGCACAAAAATGGTGGAAAGTCCACAAGTAACTAGTACAACTGGTAGAGGACGAGGAAAGGGTCCTGCTAAACCAAGAAAACCTCGAGTTAAGAAAGATAAACTAATGTCTATTCCACAATCTCTTGATCAGTTGCCTGTGTCAGAAGACTGTGTTACAGCAGGTACAGGATTGCAAAGTAATTCAGAGATTGATTTAGAAATGACTGAAGATGTAACTAATTTGGATAGTAGTGCTCTTTCGATGGATGATCTTAATGATGGTAAGGTCAAAAAGCAAAGAGGACCAAGAAAGAATAAAGAAAGAAAACCACGTACTCCAAAAGAGCCTAAAGTTCCTAAAATTATAGGAGATAAACCAGTAAAAGAGCGCAAAAAAAGGCAACCAAAAGATCCAAATGCTCCTAAAAGAAAGAGAAATGTTAAAAAAGGTATTGCTGAAATACAAGCTGACACTACTACTAGCAATGAATTACTAGAAAAGGATAGCACAGATAATACTATAAGCGATATGTCACTTAACAACAGCCTTCTAATTGATCCTAATAAAAGTATGGCAAATGCACAAGAATTACCATTGGATGAATCTAATGTTACAGATTTCGATGACATTCCGGTGTCCAAAATAGCTATAAAAGATTTACTTGAAGAAGCTGAAGCAAAACGAGAAATGAATGAAAAAGATGATGATCTGGATATAAGTTTTCAAAAGAAGAAGGCATCTAAAAAAAGACAATCTGCTAGTGGTAGTTGTAAAAAAATGATTACAAAGAAAACAGCAAGTGGAAAAAAGAAAAAACGAGGTGGCTTAATTCCTGATTCTGATGGAGAGCCTGATGATATGATGGCTACACCTCCACCCTCTCCTCCACCTGAAGGTGATGATATTCTAAAGCGTCGTTCTGCGAGGAATACTCAGCGTAAAAAATATACAGACGATGTCATGCTGCGATTGTCCGATGATGAGTTTACGTTGACTGCAGTAAAACAAGAGAAAGAGTTCGAAGATTTAAATCCTGAAACCAAAGAAATAATAAGGCCAGAGGGTACCCCAAAACCTAATTATATTTATGTCAACACTACTGAAGAGGATTCTATGATTGTACAGCATGTCCTTGCATGCCGTATGGGGAAAAGAGAATTAAAAATTGAAATACCTCCACCTGAGATAAATATAGAGGTAACTGCAGAAAGTCAAAAGCCTACTAATGACGAAGGATTAACACCTCTAGAAAGTATTGAAAGTACTAATAATTTTGAAGATAAGAAAGTAGCATCTGCTGAGATTGAGGTTGATAAAGAAAACAAAGAAAAAAGTAAAGTGGACATTGAAAAAGACATTGCTGATGCTAAAACAAAAAAACCTACGATGGTTGATATTGAGGAATATTTTGTAAAGTACAGGAATTTTTCATATCTACATTGTGAATGGAAAACTGAAGAAGAATTGTACAAAGGAGATAAACGAATATATTCAAAAATTAAGCGCTTCAAGCAAAAACAAGCTCAACAATTGAACATTTTTGAGCTTTTAGACGACGAACCATTTAATCCAGACTATGTTGAAGTTGAAAGAATTTTAGACATGTCAGAAAATCAAGACCCAGCTAATAATACTGTTGTTAAACACTACTTAGTCAAGTGGAAGAGTTTGCAATATGAAGATAGCACATGGGAATTAGAAGAAGACATTGATGTAGATAAAATTAAACAATATAAAGTGTTTAGTGAAATTCCACCCAAGGACAAGTGGAAATTCAAAAAAAGGCCATCAGCTGATAACTGGGCCCAATTAAAAGAATCGCCTCTATATAAAGGAGGAAATACGTTGCGACCCTACCAATTAGAAGGTTTAAATTGGTTGTTATTCTCTTGGCACAATAATCGTAACTGTATATTAGCCGATGAAATGGGGCTTGGTAAAACGATACAAAGTTTAACATTTGTAAATTCTGTATGGGAGTATGGAATTAGAGGGCCGTTCCTTATTATTGCACCATTGTCGACTATACCTAATTGGCAAAGAGAATTTGAAGGTTGGACTGAAATGAATGTTGTAGTCTATCATGGATCACAACAAAGTAAAAGCATGATTCAAGAGTACGAATTCTATTATAAAAATGGAAAAGGAGAACCCATAAAAGAAATAACTAAGTTTAATGTGCTAATCACAACTTTCGAAATAATAGTCACGGACTTCCAGGAATTAAAGTCTTTTAATTGGAGAATATGCGTCATAGATGAAGCCCACAGACTGAAGAATCGTAACTGTAAGTTATTGGAAGGATTAAGGCAGCTTCATTTGGAACATCGTGTATTGCTGTCTGGCACGCCTCTGCAAAATAACGTAAATGAACTTTTTTCTCTACTTAATTTCCTGGAACCTGCTCAATTTTCCAGCAGTGACGCTTTTCTAACGGAATTTGGACAACTCAAAAGTGAATCTGAAGTAAATAAACTACAGGCATTGTTAAAACCAATGATGTTAAGGAGGTTAAAGGAGGATGTAGAAAAAACTTTGGCTCCTAAGGAAGAGACAATCATAGAAGTTGAATTAACTAATATACAGAAAAAATATTACCGAGCTATACTTGAAAGGAACTTTAGTTTTTTGCAGAAAGGAACAGCATCTGCAGCCAATATTCCAAATCTCATGAATACTATGATGGAGCTTCGTAAGTGTTGTATTCATCCATACCTTCTCAATGGGGCTGAAGATCAGATACAATTTGATTATAAACAAAGTAATGGTGAAGACAAAGAGGCTTATTACAAAGCGCTTATCCAATCATCTGGTAAAATGGTTTTAGTTGACAAACTACTCCCTAAATTAAAAGCTGGTGGCCATCGTGTTCTGATTTTCAGCCAAATGGTAAGGTGTTTGGATATCTTAGAAGATTATCTTGTGTTCAGGAAATATCCATACGAAAGAATTGATGGACGCATAAGAGGTAACTTAAGACAAGAGGCTATTGATCGCTTTTCCAAACCGGACTCCGATCGATTCGTGTTTTTATTATGCACAAAAGCTGGTGGTTTGGGAATCAATCTAACTGCAGCTGATACAGTTATAATTTATGATAGTGATTGGAATCCACAAAATGATTTACAAGCACAGGCTCGTTGTCATCGAATTGGTCAGCAAAAAATGGTTAAAATATACAGGCTGATTTGTCGCAATACTTACGAGAGGGAGATGTTTGATAAGGCCTCATTGAAACTGGGGTTGGACAAAGCTATATTGCAAAGCATGAATACAACCCAAGGCAAAGAGGCTGGGCTTAAGCAATTATCTAAGAAAGAAATTGAGGATTTGCTTAAAAAGGGGGCATATGGTGCAGTAATGGATGAAGATAATGCTGGGGATCAATTTTGTGAAGAAGACATAGAGATGATATTAGCTCGTAGAACGCAAGTGATCCAAATGGAATCTGAAAAAGGATCTACGTTTTCGAAAGCCAGCTTTGCTGCTGCAGACCAGAGGTCAGATATTGATATAAGAGATCCTGATTTCTGGAATAAATGGGCTAAGAAAGCAGAAATTGATACAACCGAAAAGAAAGAAGATGAAGATTTAATAGTAACAGAGCCAAGGAAAAGAACGATTATTAAGAGGTATGGACATGATGATGGTCCTATGGAAATGTCTGATATGGAAGTAACACCAGACTCCGATGAAGATGAAGAAGGTAACATTATTACTATTTTGCTCATATCTTTGGTACCAACTGCAGGTAATAATATTATTAATGATTTGTTTAGGAATTAGCCTTAGAAGCAAAAGGAAGAAAGATAAACTCGGCAGGAAAGGGAGAAGATATGCCAGCGATGATTACGTTCCTCGACATGAAGGAGTCCCTATTGATGAAGAAGTTGTGTATGGTTCTTGGACTAGATCAGAATGTTTCAAGATTGAAAGAGGGCTACTTACTTTTGGGTAAGCGAGTTATTAACAATAATTATGTTATAACTTTTTTTATTATTTTGAATTGAGGTAAATAAGTTAAATGTATGGTTAATTGTTAACCTTATACATGCAATTATTAGTTAATAGTAGTGAAGGAATGAAAGGATCATTTTTATTTATGAATTAAATTATGATCGAATTTAGACTACGATGATGGGTATCCCAGTATATAATAATATGCATACAACACTATTATGACATCCAGATTCTTTTATGTTAATAAGAAATTGAACTTTATTTTAGATGGGCCAGATGGGAAGAAATTATTGATAAAAATCAATTTAGGAAGGGTTGGACTCTCCCTGTAATTGAAGATTGTGCACGAATTATTGTAAGTTCAATTTCTACTATAGTCTTATTCAATATTAAATTAATAATCTATTTGCCAATATGATGACTTGCCATGCTAATACCGAGGAAATGTAGATTTTCACTGAGTTAACTTGTACAATTACTGATAGATTTTTTGTGTTCATCAAGATACTTCAATCAATATCCATTGCTTTAATAATAAAATTATTATTTCAAGGTGTTGTATTGTTTACGACATTACAAAGGCGACGAAAAGATCCGTAATTTTATCTGGGATCTTATTGAACCCTGTGAAAATGGTGAAGTAACAATATCCAGAAATCATAGTGGTCTTCACAATCCTGTGCCTCGAGGGAGGAACGCTAAGAAGAAGAATAGACTTAAGGATTTACCTAAGCCAAATGATACGCAAAAGTGGGAGGATGTCAATCATTGGAGTTCGATAGAAAAATACGACTGTGAATTGTATTTAGAAAGCAGCTATAAAAAACATTTATTCAGGCATGCTAACAAGTAAGTCACTTATTGTTAAAGTACTACTGTCCTATAACCTGCATAATTATTTTTTCACCTGCCTTTAAACTAAATTACCTTGTGATCAAATTGGAGCAATAAAAAAGTTTTTGCAAGAATAGAATTCTTATATATTTTTCATGAACTACTGAATTTAACAAAAATAATCAATTTTATTTCATATTTACCTTTTCCTTCACAGAGTTTTGTTGCGAGTTAGAATGATGTATTATATAAAGCATGAAGTTATCGGGGATTATGCTACACAAATTGAAAACGGAACCCATGCCAGGTACTTGAGTTAATATTTTCTAAATCGATAGATGAAAAATGACTGTTAATTTAAAAAGAATAAACATGATTAATATTGGTGATTTTTTTAGCGCCTTAGGCATGCGGGTACCTCGCGGCGTGGACAGCGCACCTCCACGGCTGTGGTGGGACACTGAATGTGACGTGTCTTTGCTAGTGGGAACTTACATTCACGGTTACGAAAACTATCTGGCCATGCGATCTGATCCGCAATTATGCTATGTAGATAAACTTGGCCCGCCAGACGATGCGGAATGCACAGACATCAAGTGAGTTCAAATTGTCTTGTTATTTTTTTCAAATATCGCAATTGCCGATTTTCTTATGTATTTTGTTTCCACTTATTTGAATATCATAATATAGTTATTTACCTAACAACGTTATTATTAGAATACACTGTAGAATATATTTTACTGCAGTTTACTAAAAAATATTAATAATAAAAATAAAACAAACTTTATTTTGTAATCTCCAGTGGGCTTACTAATTACAATTCTGTAAAATATTAAACACTTCCAGTTTTCATAAAATATATACATAAGTAGCTGCGCCCGCGGTTTACTCGCGTGAAATAAAACATAAATAAGGGTTTTAATTTTTTTGCGCGGAAACCTAATTATTTTTAAAAAATAAAAGTAACCTAAGTTACTCTTCGTAACATCAGCTATCTGCCAATGAAAGTCCCGTCAAAATCAGTTCAGCGGTTTCGGAGATTAGTGATAACAAACAGACAGACAGACATAATTTTAATGATGGCTTTTTTGTTATAACAATTATAAGTAAACTGTATAATTTCATATACATTTGGTTAAAAGCCGTTGTTTTGACGTTACAAACAGACACTCCAATTTTGTTTATCTGTATAGATATTGAGACAAAATTAAAGGACGAAAATATCCTAACTAATATTATAAATGCGAGTGTAAAAATGGCCATTTTTTTCATAAAATCACATGCTATATTATTACGCTATCTAATAGTGTCGCTTATAAAGATCAAAGTCTGCAAAGAAATGATACATAACAAACTGGAGAAAAAGGCTTATTTTTAAGAAAATTCATATTTTTTTAAACATTTTCATGCTAATCATTTTTGAACTTTAAATTAAAAATAGTTTGGCCAGGATGCATTTAGCCAACCCACTCACAATATATGTTTTAACAAACTAAATTTCATATAAAACAGGTGCCTGCCATTAAACAGAGTGAAGGTGGGCCCTACTTCGGATCTTAGACTATGGGGTATTTAAAAAAAAATCTCAAGAGTATGTGAAGTCTATCAATTCGCACTCGGCCAGCGCGGTGGACTATGGCCTAACCCCTCTCACTTTGAAAGGAAACCCGTGTCCAGCAATAGGCCAGTAATGAGCTGACGACGAAGCAAAAGATAAACATTACGCGGGTGACGTCTCAGGCGGAAAAAAACATCCAACAGGTGGGCATTACCCACAACCACTACGCGGACCCTCATATTAATTAATACAAAGTATTCGTAGTCTATTCCAAGCTTTCAAAGTTACAACCAGAGAAGAGTGAGACAGTGGAAATTGTATGTAGGCGGGGTACGCCGACCAACAGTATGCGTAGCGTAGCATACTTGATGATCTTGATCGTCTATCACTATGTCAATACGAAGTCGACCTTATTGCAGACATCATTAAGCATAAAATTAGATCCTACGTAAAATCATGCCATCTAGTGGAAAATGGAGAAAGCTTGAAAATTGTTATGTTTCTAATTGTAAAAAACGTACTAAGTCGCAGAGCAAGACTTAAAAATATGAATTGTAAGTTAAATCCTTTAAGGTGCATTTTTAACTTTTTTAATATTTTATTAGTTGTAGTAGTTAGCCGTTATGGTCGACAACGGATAACCAGTTTCCTAGCGGTAAGAAAACGTTTAACGACCCCTTTGTATTAGTTTAAGCAGCAGTGATAGCCTAGTGGTTGACGCGGCCTCTCGTTCGAGGGGTCCAAGGTTCGAATCCCAGGCACGCACCTCTGATTTTTCAAGTTATGTACGTATTATAAATTAATTATCACTTGCTATAACGGTGAAGGAAAACGCGAGGTAACCTGCATACCTGAGAAATATCTAAAAATATATCTCAAAGGTATGTGAAGTCTACCAATTCGCACTTGGCCAGCGCGGTGGATGGCCTAATCCTTCTCATTCTGAGAGGAGACCCGTGCCCGGCAGTGGGACAGCAATGGGTTGTTGATGATGATGATGAATAATAAATATATTTCATTTCATTTCCTTTCATATCATCGTTACACTTTTATCTGCTGAATAAAACGTGTTCAGCGCTGCTGTTTTTCGGCTTGAAGAGTATGGTAAGGGAGACATACTTACCTAAGGCGTTCCAACTTTGTCCTCAAAGGTAGCAACGCATCCGTGTTCGACCTCAGGTATCATTGTAATCTTAGATGATGTCCTACTTCAATCGACATAGTACGAGTCGCCGCATTATGATATTACTACATGTAATAATATTATATACTAGTTGTGCC
>DWNM01000152.1:0-13349 GCA_018250375.1 Narcosius parisi helen
TCTGACTGGCCGGGAATCGAACCCGGAACCCTCTGCGCGTCAGACCGGTATGGTGACCGCTCCGCCACGCGGGTCGTTCTAATATGTCCTATTCTTTAAACGAGCAATTTGTATGTAATTGGTTTCTCCGAAATGGTTTTATGAGGAATTTTTATATTTAACTAATCTTTTACTATTAAAATTGATCTAAATCAGTGTCATCTCCGTGATAATCCTTTGATAATACTTTCACGTGAAAAAATGCATTCATATTTTATGAAATGCCATCTGTTATTGAGTATAGCATTGGTATTTAATCAATGTAATAGATGGCGCTGTTCTACAACATAAGCTATTGAAAAACAGATGGCGCTGATTTACATTGTTATTTGATTCGATTTAGATAACATTACATTTCGATTAGGTTAGATTAGAAATATATTTTATTTTATTTGAAATATTATTAATCCTAAACTTAATATTAAAACGAGATTGTCTTTTGGAATCCTTTCAACATATTTTTTCTCTTAAATAATTTATTATTTGATTCTTTAATACCTATTCTTAAGGGTAGTAAATCTGTTTATCGACTCTAAGTAGGACTTCAATCCTATGAGTATTTGGATTTGATTACAGAGGTCTAAAAACGACAGTGGCCACTTACCATCAAGTAGACATGCTCGTTTGCAACTTCAATTTTTACCCGAATATGGAGGGTAATGTTTTTCGACCGTATGTGTGTATATATATGTATGTATGTTGTCTCATTCTTTGATATGCCGTCAAGCCCTTTATGTCAAAATATTTAACTTAATAACATGTCGTTCGATTCGTCTAAACTACGGAAATAATCATTGGCCTACATTTTTAAGCAGTCGGGTTTTTGTCTTTATCAAAATTTCTAATAGATTAATAACTCGCTATTTTTTCTAAGGCCTTCAAAACTTTTGAAAAAGGAAATGAATATAGTGAACGGCATGTATGTAGCACATAATTATTTTAATATATACGATAATTTAATTTTCAATCTTAACATTGTTACTTACAATGTTAACGTGTTATAGTTTTGTATACAATAGATTTCACCAACCTTGTAACGTTACACAAACTTAATTGTTATGTTCCCGATAACACGCCTCGCTGAGATTTCAGTTCTACAAGTATCTATTACCTGTTATATTATTATTCCGTCCACCGGTAGTTTCTATTTAGCGTTTAAATGCCTGTCAAATCGCATATTTGTTACTTGTAAAGAATAGATATTTTTTTATATTTTATTAGAATTAACAATGTTCTTCCATTCATTTACATCACAATCTGTATCTATCGCAAAGACAATCATTATATTATTATTTTTAATCTCATCAAAATAACCGTTTTTAAATAAGTATAAGCATGTGTATTTGCATGCATGCATAACTGCGTGCGTGTTTTGTTATTTACATGCATGGTTACGTGTATGTTTGCGCGCATACGTGCGTGCACTGTATATCTATAAAAGTCCGCATTTTGGTTTGTTTCTATGTTATGTAATATGTAGTAAGTACTGGGTCGTGTAATGAATTTCTGGATGTATGCGTGCTTATAACGATAACCTTCATCCTAACACATGCTTATGTATGTGTATAGTGTCTGATTGATAAGTATGTATTTGTGCATGTGTGCGTGCTTATAACAATAACTTTATCAACACAGCAATCAGATACAATTCTCCGGAAATATCCAGCCGCGTTGCCATAGAAACTGCACCTCTTAAGGAACAATTTTAATGTAGGCGACCGCGGCAGACGACCGTGACAAACAAAAGTTAGCGTCGCTTTTGCTTGCAAGCCGCACCCACCTGTCGTTATCGTCGATCGCAAGTTTCGTCTAGTGCTCCATATAAATTCGTACGACGCAATGCGTCGCGCGTCACGCTAGCTTTTGTTTGTTGCGGTCTTCGACCGCAGTCGCCTGCATCCGAATTATTCCTTTAATTTCGTTTAGGCAATGGACCTTGACCGTTTTCGACAGTAGACTTGAAAACATTATGAATGGCTGTTTTTTATTAAACGTTGTAGGTACTTGAGTGCGTGGTAGTAATAATATATAGTAATATAATTAATTTCTTTGTTTTTGATACACATAATTTAGAACCATAATATAATAGACGACAATTAACCTCTTTAATGAGAAGACATAACATAATGAGAAGACGCTTTCTAAACTCACAGCCCCACAATAGGATACCCTGTGTCGTGGGTGCCATGGACACACATATACAAATACACAAACACCCAGACCCAGAACAGAAATCTAAATTGATCATTTAGATGTCTGACTGACCGGGGATCGAACCCCGAACCCTCTGCGCGTCAGACCGGTATGGTGACCGTTCCGCCACGCCACGCTCTTTAAAACATAATTATGATTTTTTATAACCATAGAAGTGACAAACGAGCATATAGCCCACATGATGATAAGTGGTCACTACCGCACATGGACATCTGTAATCAACCCCAGGTAAAGTTAGAGTCCTACTTGAGGTTAGCCACAGATGCATTGCTACCCCTGAGGCCTATGTTGGAACGCCTCATGTATTTTTTTCTTTACCACACTAAACGTACATAATATACAAACATCGACACCTAGAGCAAATGACTAAAATTATGTGAAATATTCGAATTTGAAATATTCAAATGTAATTGATACAAAAAATACGTTGATTTAATTCTCAACCATGTCTTCAGAAGAATCTAGTTCTAGGTCGAAATAACTTCAGTCAAATTAATAGGATGGTATCCAAAGAAATAACATAATGATACGATACTTAATACAGAAATAACTAATATCCTTTCCAGATATTTATATCCAGGACAAAACTAAAACAATGACACTCACTCCCAAAGCGAAAAAGTTTTACAATCGCACTCAGCTGCTAGTTTACTGAGTATATTTTCTTCAACTGGTCTAGTATTCTTAAACGATGGGATGAATTAACATACTAAGCGATTAAGTGGTTTGTGCAGTATATTTTTAATACTAAGTATTTCCAGCATTAAGGACATAAAAGCGTATTAAACTTTCTAATTTATTTTTAAGCGATTCACAATGGTCCTGGTTTAGGATTAGCTGTAGATATCATAGACAATTTTTTTTTTAATTTAGCTATATGATAGTGACCACGTAATAACATTATTATTTGAGACTCTGTGACAGTTCCACATTAGGATTCCGTATGACAGGTGCCGTGAACGCTCACAAAGTACACTCAAAAATATTCAAGCCCACAACAGAGCAAATTTGTTATTTCTACGTCTGCTGGGTGGGGCCGTACATTCAACGAATCTGTGTTCAACTTTAAAATATTAGAAAAAATGCACATGATGTACATTTAATGGCAAATTGAATTCAGGATATTTCTACAGTTATTGTGAATTTATAAATGTTCAAAATTTATGTTTATCTTACAGTATTTCTGGTAATTCTCAAGTATTATTTATTTACAATTTCTCTATATGAATATTCTAAATTTAATAATTTAATTTAATTATTTTTAATTATTTAAATTTGTTTTGAATTATACTCTTTGTCTAAATTTATCTTAGATAACGCCCTTTTTAAGACAACTTCTCTGAAATTATTTTTAATTTAGGATTTGTCTAAATTTATTTTTTAATGAAGTCCTTTCTAAAACAATTTTAACTTACAATTTCTCTGAATTTATTTGTAAATTGCGTTCTTTCCAAATTATTTTTTTATTTACAATTTCTCTGAATTAATTTTTAAATTGCGTTCTTTCCAAATTATTTTTTTATTTACAATTTCTTTGAATTTATTTTTAAATTGCGTTCTTTCTAAATTATTTTTTTATTTACAGTTTCTCTGAATTCATTTTTAAATTACGTTCTTTCTAAATTATTTTTTATTTACAATTTCTCTGAATTCATTTTTAATTTACAGTTCTTCTAAATTTATTTTAGTATAAAGAATTTGATTGCAGACACCCATATAACTTTATCGTCGCCTAAACAACCACCGTTCTCATTTTACGTTACACCTTACGCGTGCCTCTATCATGATTTTACTCTCATTTTACGATAACAGCCCGCATAAATGTAATGTGTGTGCGTATTTTACATAAACATCGGCCGATTTGAAGGTTTTATAGCGGGATGGTATAGCGAGGTGTGTGCTCAAAACGTGTACGTCCGTACTGTCAATTTTTTTAGTAAAATTACAATATTTTCTTTGAATTGGATACAACCCTTTTTGTGTCTCACTGAACAGTGATCTCCACACAGAAGCGACGGAAGCGTGGAGACTAGAGGACACGTTTGACCCTCACACATACGAACTAACAACGCAAGACAAATGTATTTTTGTAAAAAAATATAACCCTCCTATCAATATGCCTAAATAGCAAAACGTCCGATCACTCAAAATGTCTATTGAGCACTAGGTCTAATTAGCAAAGTAACTTTGTAGCAAAACGTCCAACTATTGAAAAAGTCCATGTAGCAAAACGTCTAATAAGCAAATCGTCACAAATTCAATTAACCGTTGATATTAAAAACGTATCAATATATTTAATGAGAAATGGACATTTTGCTCATTAGACGTTTTGCTTTATGAACCTTTCAATAGTTGACATTTTTGCTACAAAAGCATTTTGCTAATTATATCTATTGCTCAATAGACACTTTGAGTACTTTAACCTTTTGCTAACCATATTGATAGTATAGCAAAATTTACAAGCAGAACCACGAGTTCTATAAACATTAAACCGCATAACGGTTACCTGGATCAATTAATATAATTTTGATAGTTCCAACCCAATCCAACTTTCCGACGGGAGCGGAACCTTCTCTCATTTTTCATATTAATTGTTGCTCTGTTCCTCCAGCGTATCAAACTTTGTTTAATTACTCGATGAAAAGTGCATTTAGTTTCGTAGCTTTAGAAAAACCATTTTTGTTTAGTAATCTCCCATCTTTTTAAAGGACGCTCCAGTTTTAACTACTCTATAGTTTAAAAATGTAGATGTAGTTAAAAAGCAAATAAACTTGCAATTAGCGTGGAGTGTAATTGCGTGAATACTTACGCTACACGCTACACGCTATACACTTGCACACACGCTTACAACACACACACACACACATACACACACACACACATACACACACACACACACACGCACCCATACACACGCACTATGTAACACATTTCCTTAGTACTTACCCTTGTGTTCTAAATTTCAAATTGTTAATTAATGTCTATATTGGAAGAGCGGGGTACCCAGTAACACAGGTTTGCCAGCCCAGTACAGGGACCCTTGCCACTTGTTTGTTACTATACATTTGAAATGAAATGAACTATTTTTATTTTTTTATATTTTTTATTTTATTTAAATTCACAAACCTTTTATAACTCGCATGTATTTTAACTATGTTACTACTATATTGTTCTTATTATAGGGTGTTATGAAGATAAGTGACTGTAAGACCGTTTGTCCACCGCCGCCGTCACCGAGAACGAGATTATTTCGGGCCGAGTTTAATTTGAGGTGATGGCCGTGCGGTGGACACGCGGCTATTGTAAATGTAAGTACCGCTACTTCGGCGAGGTCATCTCTTTCTCGGTGACGGCCCGATGACGGCGGCGGTGGACAAACGGCCTAAAGGCGTTTTACCTGTCGCGCACGGATCGCGAAGAAATGCAGCGAATTAATTCATGTGTGCGAGTGAGACGCGCGTGTTGGCCTAAACATGCGTGACAGGAAAAGTGTCCTAATGTTACCTAGAGTGGCTAATAGATGTCCATGAACAGCAGTAAGCACCTAATATTAGATAGGCGCTCATCAAATAAAATTTTAGACTTCTTGTTCCTGCCCAATATCTTATCCAAACTGCCATACATCGTCAGCAACTCAAGTTACTTTATGTCAAAATTCCAGATTCTATTACTAGAAGCCGGGCCAGAAGAACCTGAGGTGACTAGCGTGCCTTCATTCGCGCCAGTTCTCGGCAGATCGAACATTGACTGGTTGTACAGAACTCAGCCAGAAGAACTGACGTGTCGGGCGCAAAGAGGGCAGACGTGTGCTTGGTTAAGGTAGGCAGAGATTTTCATATAAACACATTATTTCAGAGAGTATCAATGCTATATATTTGCAGTCTTCTGATTAAACAATTTTGATGGACTTCAGTTAATCCCGACATCTGTGAGTAAGCATTTCCGAAATGTTTTCAATTTTATTCATATTCTTCTCATGCTTCATATAAAATTATGTAATTACTATTAAATTAATTATTAATTGTACTTATTTTATCTTCTGCCTACTAGTATCATAAATACGATTAATTTAAAAGAAAGCTATTAATATATAATAAAACAAATTAATCCGTGACAAGTGATTAAATATGTTTAGAAGGTTTACAGCATTCTTGGAGAAGTATTAACCAACTACGCTGCAAGAATAAACTTTTACGATTTCGCGATTTCAGCGGTCGAGTAATGGGAGGATCCAGCGCCATAAATTATGTCGTATACATGAGAGGTAACAAACGTGACTACGATGACTGGGCAACCTTAGGAAATAATGGATGGAGCTACAAAGAAGTATCTACATATACGCCTCTTTATTATACTTGAGATCTACGATACAGATATGATAATTACATTTCTACTTAAATTTTCAGGTGCTTCCATATTTTAAGAAATCGGAACATAATAGAGATATCGAAGGAATAGATGAAAAGTATCACGGCTTTCACGGTCCATTAAATGTCGAACGATTTTCATTTATCGATCAAAATGTTGTCATGTTGGTTAAGGCTTTTAATGAAAAGGGCTTACCCCTTACCGACTTCAATGGTAGAAATCAGTTTGGGACGATGGTAACACAGACAACGACGAAAGACGGTATGAGAGCGTCTACCAATAGCGCTTTTGTACGTCCAATAAGATACAAGAGATCAAACTTAGATATTGTTACTGATGCTCTTGTCACTGGAGTTATAATAGAACCAAATGAAAAAATTGCATGTGGAGTAACTTACATAAAAAATGGAGTCATAAAAAGTGTCTATGCTAAAAAAGAAGTAATAGTTAGCGCGGGGTCACTCAATTCTCCGAGGATATTAATGTTATCTGGAATTGGGCCGAAAGAGGATTTGGATTTTTTAAATATAACAGTATTTTCAGATTTGAAGGTAGGGCATAACTTACAAGATCACGCTACCACTGAATCGATGTTGATGCAACTAACTAATGCAACGTCGACCTTAATAAATATTAATCAAATTATTAAAGAGACGAAACAATATTATAAATCAAAGTACAGGGACGGTATATTGGCACAAACAGGGCCTTTGCAAATAACAGCTTTTATAAAAACACAATTCGCTGAAGACAAAACCGCGCCTGATATACAGTTCCACTTTGACGGGCGAAACCAAAGAGAATTTTATTCTGACCCTACATCTTACTTAGCATCTGAAACACTACCATTTTCATTTTATGATAGCATAAACGTTAGACCAATCCTTCTTACACCTCGAAGCAGAGGGTATCTTACTCTTAACAGAACCAATCCGTTATTTGGGCAACCACTTATTTACCCGAGATTTTTCACAAAACAAAGAGACATGGATACCTTGATAGCTGCTCTTAAATATGCTGTCACTTTAGAAGAAACACAACCTTTTATAGACAATCAGGTTAAATTCATACGACGCCCAGTACAAGCTTGCACTAATTATAAATGGGGAACAGATGAATATTTTTGGTGTATTCTAACACGTTACACAGGCACTATATATCATCCAGTAGGTACGTGTAAAATGGGTACTGATAAAAACGCCGTAGTCGATCCCAGACTTAAAGTTTACGGAATTAAACATTTGCGAGTAGCAGATAATTCTATTATGCCTAATATCGTACGTGGTAATACAAATGCTCCAGCAATCATGATTGGAGAAAAAGTCTCGGATATGATAAAAGAAGATTGGGGACTACGATGTCTTGAGTCATGATAGTCAAATTTAGTTCAAATTTGTATATAGCCCAAATTTAGATAGGGTACAGTAATTCAAATTATATTTATTTTATCGATACTTTCATAAGTTGTTTTATTTATCCACAATATTCATGTTTCCTAAGCTCATAAGTACAGTAGTAATCATAAAATAATTTAAGGGTTTTTTTAATTCTATAAAATTTTGGTAAGTCTTCGAAACTTCTAATTAGTAGTTCCTAGTAGGTATTTTTTAAAGTTATATTCGTAGGAACCTCACAGTTTTCTGCAATCTTTCTTTATGTGTCCGTCTTTATCTTAATAAGATAGTTGTTTTAACTTTTTGTTTCTTTAATCGCTATCTGTTTTGTGTATTTTGTACTTAGTGTTTTTTTGTTTGCATGTTCTTTAATTTATGCATGTTCGTATTTTGTTATTGATTTTTGTTTTTGGTCTGGGTTTATGTATGTTTCTTTTCTTTGTGTTAAAGTAATTTCGTGTACAGGTCATTATGTTTGAATCTATTTTGAAATGTTTGCCTTTGTAATTTATGTTTAATGTATCTATTTATCACTGTCAGTATATTATTTTATTTGTATTTATGAGAAGGTTTTAGTTCAGTTATACTGTTTTTATAAGAATTGACAGAGTGATAAAAATGTTTCCTATAGCGAGCCATTCTTATCGTCTATTATACTCGTAATCAACCTTGATCACAGCTCTGGGTTATATTACAATCCATTGTGAAATTAAATCTATGTCACTAGAACGACGTTCTGAAAAAACAACTGCAATTAGGTCACAAATTTTCCATGCAATAATCTTTTTTTTATTTTGTATCACATTTATTATGAAATCATGGCATATTTCACAATAAATATACGAAATAGTCCATGTGTTGTCGCTTTTATTTCAGTATATTTTAATGTATTAAGTGCTAAATAACTATGACTTTCTTCATCAGCCCATTTCTCTGTAACGGGAACGGGTTTCCACATAAGAAGAAGACCATTGCTTTAAATAATTCTTATTAATCCAAGCAAAGCATAGGATGTCTGAATTCAATTCTTATTTAAATGATAGTGATGTTTATTAGTTTATTTTATCTTCTTTTATGTATTACGCATATTTTTGTCTTTGGTGACTACTACTTTGTGTTTGTGTTATTGTGTTTTGTTTAGTGTATTTAAAAGTAGTTTTTAAACTTATGTAGATTTATTATTTTGTTCTTATTAAGTATGTGTCATGTGTAGTATGTAATACATGTCTAGATCGGGCGATACCACCGCACGCTTTGTAGATACACCTCATGTTGATGAAAAGCGATATGAAATAGAATTTGTGGTTTCAGAGGGAAGACGATGGGAGGTTCTAGTGCCATCAACTACTTGGTGTACATGAGGGGCGCACGTTTGGACTACGATACTTGGGCAGAACTTGGAAATCCTGGATGGAGTTACCGTGATGTATGTTTTTATGTCATACATATTTTTGTATTATTGTCACTAACTTAAACGCACGCACACTTTATACATTTATAAAAAGTGCAAAAAATGTTGAGCTTCATCTATTAAAAGACTTCATAAAAAATAAAATAATGAACAGCATTCCTTACATTTGTAATTCATTAAGATTATTTTATTTCCTTTCCCAAAACATCAAATTTCAAAAATATATTTTTACAAACTTTCGTTAACATATAAAAATATAATTTTCAGATCCTTTCTTACTTCAAGAAATCGGAAAACAACAGGGATATAGAATCTCACGATAAATATCACCATTCAGTAGGCGGTCCACTGAATGTTGAGAGATTTTCATACACCGACGTGAATACGATGATGCTTGTGCAGGCGTTTAAAGAAAAAGGGTTACCAATCACCGACCTGAATGGTGCCAATCAAGTAGGAACTGACATAGCTCAGTCCACCTCTAGGGATGGAAGAAGAATGTCTACAAATACTGCATTTATTAGACCCATACGTAACCATCGCCCTAATCTACATGTTATGAGCGAAGCGCATGCTACAAAAATAATTATTGATCCAGTTACCAAAGTTGCACATGGAGTAGAATTTATTAAAAATGGAGTATACCACACAGTATATGCTAGAAAAGAAGTTATTCTTAGCAGTGGAGCTATCAATTCGCCGAAGTTGCTTATGGTATCTGGAGTTGGACCTAAATATCATTTAGAAAGCTTAGGAATTAACGTACTTGCTGACCTGAAAGTAGGACACAATCTTCAAGATCATGTAACCACCGATGGCATTCTTCTTAGCTTGTCAAATAAAACGTCAACAAGTATTGGCTCACAACAGTTATTACAGGAAGTTAACAATTTTTATGTGAACAGACATGGTCCATTAGGTACAACAAGCACTCTGAATGGCGTTGCTTTTATAAAAACTCATTTGGCAACTGAAGATGCACCTGATATTCAATTCCATTTCGATGGTAGAAACGTTGAAGATTTTTACTCTGATCCTACAACTTATTTGGCAACTAATATCTACCCACTTGCATTCTACAACGGTTTGGCTGCTAGACCTTTACTCTTATCTCCAAAAAGTAGAGGATTTATAATGTTGAACCAAACTGATCCAATTTTAGGACCACCTTTGATATACCCAAGATTTTTCACTGTACAAGAAGACTTAGATATTTTAATAGCAGGATCACGTTTTGTATTAAGCTTGGAAGAAACAGATGCATTCAGGCAAAGTGGCGCTACGTTTGTTAAGATACCACTTCAGGCTTGTCCGTATATATGGGGTTCAGACGAATATCTCAAATGCTTATACACTCATTACACTACGACCATCTATCACCCAGTAGGTACGTGCAAAATGGGACCATCTTGGGATAGAGATGCTGTAGTTGATCCCAGGTTGAGAGTCTATGGAATAAAACATCTAAGAGTCGTAGATGCATCAATAATGCCTACAATTGTAAGAGCTAACACAAATGCTCCAACTATAATGATTGCTGAAAAAGCTTCGGATATGATCAAAGAAGATTGGTTATCATAACTTCTTTGAGTAGAAATAATTGTAAATAAATTAGTTAAATAGTTAATGTAAATGTAAGAGGACATAGAATCTACGGTGGCGACAATTAATGCCACCTTAGCTTTTTAGGCACTTTTTATACTTTTTTAAATGGATTTGTATCACTTTTATCGTTCATTTGACTTCATTGTTATCCTAAAATAGTACTTCTCGTTTATTTTTTATTCTTGTTACATCTAAGAATGATATTAGGGATCCCACCTAATTTTTGTGTATCTGTGATAATGATACTTACAATATATTTTGTATTAAAAATAATACAATACAAACATTCATTAATAAACAAATTGAATATTATGTATATAACCTATAATTGTAAATAATATATCAATCCATATACTATTAATTTATTGAACCGTCATGTTCTTCAAGACATTTCATAACAAATAAAACATTCAAAGAAATTTCCCTGTTTCCTTCAATGTAGTTAATTTTCCAGAAGTGTATACGAGGACGAGGTAGTACATTTGAGGAATGGGTACATATATATGTATATTTGGAATTTTACATTCGTCGGGCGCGAGTGAAACAAGAAAGTTTTGAACAAAGACCAACAGAATAATATCTCGCGCTGACTCATCTACAGTAAGACGCTGTGGTTGGGGCCATTAAAAACACCGTAGAGACGCAAAAAACGATGTATTTAAATTTAAGTAGTATTCAAATCTAAGGTTTCGGTATGTCGAACTTTTGTTTCATTTCACAGTCAGATAATTATCAAACTGACGAATTTCAATAAGAGTTTTGGTTTTGACTGACTGAGTTGTGTATTTGTTTTTGGATATAGTAATCGCGTTCGCAACATATCCTGCTTGTGCATATTGTGCATAAGAGAGTTATTAATAAGATAATTGTACTTGAACTTTAAATTTATTTTAACTTAAAATAACTGGACTTTATCGTTTTGTTATATAGTATTAATATGCAATATGCAACAGTAATGTTGTATCTTTTTATTTTGCATACCCACTGGTGGAGATTGGTCTCTCCCCATGACAAGAGAAAGGATTCCTTATATTTGACGCATTGTGACGCAAATAACAAATATTATGGTTTAATAATTATTAACGAAATTTCTTAGTTTTAATAAATTTATTTCTTATTTAGTTTATTATGTAACAGAATATATTTGTTACAAAAACAATAATAAAGAAGATTTTTACTGCAATTAGCTCTTCAACAGCATCGTACAAAAACCATTTCAGCCCATTTTTAAAATACTATTTCAAATAGGAATAATAACTGAACTCGCTGTTTTCATGGCCCAACGGAAGACCCATCTGCCGTTTCTACACCCCCATTATCTGCCTCCATAAACCGCTGAGACGCAAACAATCTACAGCAGTCTCTATCCTTACTCTGAAATCACCACCACGTAATAATGACCTTCCTCCCCCCTCCCTCATCAACAAAACCCCATACGAGCTCCCACTATGCCGACGCATCTGAGAGTTCTTCTTTCAATGGTGATGGCGCACTTTACAACGCTTTAGACTTTAAACTTCATCAAAGTGTCATAAATAAGGAAGAGCTGTACGCAATTACTACATTTAGACATATCTAAGTATTGTATGCGGGCGTAAATGTCCGTTTAACAAAATACAATGAATATTATAGCCATTAGAGCTACGACGATTCGAATAACCTTTTCTTGAAACATGAGTAAAGTTTTACCCGCAACTCCTATCACGAGGACTGCGTACTTATTGCTAATTTTACTCCATCTTTACTCTATTAAGGTCTTTTTCTTTTGGATCTTGATCTTTTGAAGATTTTTAGATGACAATTTTTCGGCATAAGCGTGCATTATTGGTGTAACATTTTTGTGACGACCCGCGGAGCTGAGCGGTCACTATACCGATCTGACGCGCAGAGGGTTCCGGGTTCGATCCCCGACCAGACATGGCTAAATGATGAGTTTAGATTTCTGTTCTGGGTCTGTGTATTTTCTGTGTGTGTCCATGGCACCCAGGACACAGGAAATCCTAGTGTGGGGCTGTGAGTGTAGAAGGTAGTCCGTCCTTGTTACTCACCTTACCTACTGTAACCAAATACTACTAAAATCTGATCAAGTTGATGACAACGTGTAATGAGCTCTCTAAAGTTTTGTAATATTGCTTTTTTATAATATAGAAGTAGCAAACGAGCATGCAGCCCACACCATGGTAAGTGACAACTACCGCCCATGGACATCTGTAATCAACTCCAGATGAGATTACAGTCCTACTTGAGGTTTACCATAGATGCGTTGCTACCCTTATCGTCAACCCATTACTTTTTTTTATTTTTATTTAACATGGAAG
>DWNM01000153.1:0-13328 GCA_018250375.1 Narcosius parisi helen
ACTGTGACTAAGTTCTCTTGCCGTTTGCAATTTAATAAACTAACTAAGCAGTGATAGCCTTGTGGTTGAAACGCGGCCTCTCGATCGAGTGGTCCGTGGTTCGAATCCTAGGCACGCACCTCTGATGTTTCAAGTTATCTGCGTATTAGAAATTAATTATCACTTGCTTTAACGGTGAAAGAACATCGTGAGGAAACCAGCATACCGGAAAGAACTTAAAAAAAAATCTTAAAGGTATGTGAAGTCTACCAATTAGCACTTGGCCAGCACCGTGGTTTATGGCCTAACCCTTCTTATTCTGAAAGGAGACCCGTGCCCAGCAGTGAGACAGTAACGGGTTGATGAGAATGATGATAAAGTCAATTCTTCAATAGACATTATACAATAAGCATAATTATGAATTATAAAATAAATCCTAATGCTAACCACACTCACCACCCTTGAAGTACTTTACTTTTTCATCTTATAAAAAATATCGAAAACGTTTTACTATCTAGATACGCGGTAACGTGTCAGTCAAGTCCTAAAAAATAGAACTGGTACCAAAGTGTTATTCACACGAACCATTTGGAGCTACTTTTGATCCCTTAATAGCTGAAAATCTATTTACGCCAGATGCATGGCATTTGGTCTATTTATTAATACCCCCGAGGCTAATTAGAATATCAAATTTCATCCACAATACGCGACTGACTACCTAGTGAGTCTGTTACCCGTACAAGAATATTCCAGCCAGCTGTTCTCATTTGATTTTTCTTTTTAGGCATGCCATATTCAAGGACAAGCCAGTCACATTATCCTGTCAGAGCTTGCCACAAATACTCTGCAGGTAGGTTACTTGCCCATTTTTGTCTTTCATAAATAAGAAATGTATTGCCCACTATTACGGGGTTTTAATGTATTTTCAATATTTACTTAATCCTTAGCGGTAATTGTATTCATCGATCCTTACTTATCTCTTTTCTTCATCGAAATTTCTTTTTCCTACTCCTTCTCACTTACTTCATCCTGTACTTATTTTAAGTTTCGATGTCACCTTAACTACTATTCATTTTATTAATTCGATTTTGAGCACATTAAGTTCAAGTTCAGCAACCATAACGTCTACATTTAATTAAGAGCGGAGATTAAAATACGTGAAAGTAAATTCGAAGATAGTAAAAGCAGGAAAAATATAAAAAGTGTTATTTACTGGTCAAAAGGCACTGGGACATTGATACCATAAATGTGGGAAGACAACATCACGCTTCCTTTACCAGCGATTCTTGATTTTCCTTTCGGATGCAATATAAAAGAAACAAACTTTACGTTTCTCCGTCTCTATGTTGTTGCGAACTTTGTTTTGTTTCTTATTATTATTGATTAAGTTTATAGTTAATTTTATTTTACTTCCCATCGCCATGTTATCACAATTCATCTAATTCTTCTTCCTCTTCCTCGTCCTATCATCGTTTTCCTAAACCCACTTATACTCCACTTCATAAATCGAATTCTTATGAAATTGTATTCACAATCCTAGTTATTAAGACAAATATAATACTTATTAATATTATAAAGGACACTGTTGTTAAATGTTTATATAATCTCACTTCGAAATTTTCACGTTATTGTGCTAGTGGCTAGTTACTTCTATTAATCGGAGCACGGACTATACTTATATCTGTATTGGTATCGTATTGATATCCATTCGTCTATGTCACACACGTGTGGGGGTGAAGAAGAACAAGAAAATCTGAAAGCAGAAGCACCTTGGACTAAACTACACTTTATCTTCTGTCACTTAAATGGCTGGTGCACACTCACTCTACACTTCTACAAGCTGGAAAGCGAATCTTGGATAAACTTATTGATCTACACCGTCAATCGACACTTGCTGTATCACTAAATATTTCACTCTTATGTGGTTTATTATTAATGTATCGTAGATCTTAAATGAAATGGCAAATTTACATCAGTGCAAAGTTAACTAACATCAGTGCCTACCCTATATTGATAGTATACATGTATAGGTGGACAAGACACTCCTTACTGCCCTTTGGTAGTCTACTGTTTATTATGTACCTGAAATGTTAACCTGTCTATACTTATAAACTACCGATAGAGGCGTGTTAAATCCTATTTGCAATTGCCTGAGGTTGCAAAATTGTAATCTTAAATTTATTCAGATATTCACTTATTAAGAAGTTAAAATTATATGTTGTACGTCGATGTTAGAATAGTAAAGTAACCTACAATAGAAGCCAATAAGCTTCTGCCAGAAATTAATTCACAGGGCACTTAACTACGGGGCGAGTCTACCGTCGAGCACGGAGATTTAAGTGCGCAGACGCATAAATATGCGACAGAATTCACTGCAGACAGAATTGACAGCATACTGCTTCTAGTCAAACTGGTCAGTATTGATTTTTTTGATTCGATTAAACTACATAATTTTAATAATTATTACCTTTGTATGGTCACATCGGTTGGTTATCAAACAACTGTTGGAGTGAACTTCACTTGGAATGGATATCATGCTTAGGCAAACGTTGTGTGACCAGGCTCCGTTTGTGAAGCCTATGTTTAACAGTGGACTCATGTAGCCTGAAAAAAACGAAGCAAGACAGAGTCATACAGGCTTGGATAACAAATGCTACACGCATTCGTGTGATAATTAATAAGAATTGTATTATAGAAGTAGCAAATGAGCATGCAGTCACTTGATGGCATGTGTCCACTGCGCCTATGGGCATCTTTATTCAACCCTCGATAAGTCCTACCTGAAGTCGGCCACATATGATTTGCTACTCCTGAGGACTAAGGTGAAGTACCGCGGATAAGAATGTTTCCCTTGCCGCAACCTTCAAATTGGAACTCAGACAGAAAAAGGTGTGGCGGTGGTGCCTCCGGAGTTGAACCATTAACGATCTTATCACCTTCGAAAGTTTCGCACAAACGAACGTTTACCCTACTTGACGAGCTTAGCGACGCATTTCTGAGATTCAAACTTTGAACCCCCCGATTAAGAGGCTGAATTGCCAATCACTAGGCTACCACTTCTTTGTAAATTAATGTATTATAAGTTACTACAAATATTATATTGTTCACAGTACAAGCTGACACAAACCTTCACAAGCTGACATAACCGACGGGCTTGCCGTGGGCAGGTCTCATTGGCAGTTTCTTCTTTAACAAGATCACTGTTGTATTTGACAACAACAACGATCCCACATACGGGTAGGTTATTTACCTACTAGTTAAAATATAAAATGTTTGTCAACTAGTATTCTTAGTCTCTTTTACTAAATTTGTATGTTATTCTTATAAGTCAAATATGTACCTGTCATTTCTTATTTTTATTACATCATGTATCCTCTCTTCTCCTTTTCTCTGCCCGCATACAAGAGTAAAGCCAGCAAAACTAATAGTTATCGCATCTGTGTCGTACAAAAAAAGTTTACGTTCACACTTTAAAATATTGCGTTGAACCAAGCCAGTAAGCGCTTATATCGATGTCAGGCTATCATGAAATCGTGAATTCCACCTCTACAGCCACGTAGTTGTAACAAATACTATATGGCATGTAGTGCTAAGACTGCAGGTAACTCCTTGTGGTTCGGCAGTTTATAACGGCGATGAAAAGCGCTGCTCTTTTCTAGTTTGAAGCGTTCCAACGTAGTCTTCTGAGGTAGCAGGGCATCTGGCCAATTTCAGGTAGGACTCCAGTCTTATCTGGCGTTGATTACAGATGTCCACGGGTGGCAGTGGCAGTGGACTGTACGCTCGTTTGCTACTTTTTCTATATTATAAAATAGTATTCCCGGCGCGGTTATTAAACCACAGTTTATAGTGTGAGCGTTCCATTTAAATAAATTTGTTTGCGGACTTTATGATTTGTATGTAAGTTCCAAGCTCATCTTTACCATACCAATCCATCCATCCAATCATGAAGACGTTCCTTTTTGTCAAAATACCCCTGTTCATCAATTTCCTGTTCTAACCATTATTCTTAACACAGTCACTTGTTTTAGCCGTACATATTCCCTCTTTCTTGCTATTCCATGTCTCATTACTTCCCTCATTTACTCATATTAAACTTTATTAGTAATGTAGGGCACACTACATAACAGTGTGCTGGTAGCTCTAGGTAAGGTTTTTAAGAAAGTTATTCAAAAATATTATTGATGTATGTGTCTATTTAACAATATACTCGTATTTTATCTATATTTGATGTTATTGAATTAGTAAATAATTAATTGTCTTAATAACAACATTTATAAAACATCGTGAGAACAAAAATGCTAAATGAGATCGAAAACCGTAAATAAGCTAAAAATTTGCGAACATTCGCAAATAAACTAGAAGAAAACTAGTCAAAGATGACACATACGTTGCTCCTCTTCCAAAGACTGGCTCCAGTTTTCCTTACGCAGCAAGGAGATACCAACTCATTGAACTGCACAAATCTATGTTATTAATTATTATATGGAAAAATTACTCGATTTTCGTACTTAATTAATAATGCAATTCAACAAAAACTTAGGTAACGGTAGTGACTTGGTGAGAATATATGCACACACAAACCTATACTAAGTTTACTAGTTTGTCCTGAAGTTCATGACCTGTCAAACCTTCTGTTTTTGTTGAATTGGATTTCCATCTATAAGTGTTATTACTGGCTATGACTAAACTATCTGTAGCATCGCTGCCGTTACTGGTTGTAGTGATTGTTTTTTCTTGGATATTGTATCTTTTTAATATTAAAATTTACTCGTTTAGAAAGTAACAAAATTATAAGTGTTGTGTATAGATGTTAGAATAGGTAAATGACCTACTGTGGAAGCTTTTAAGCTTCTGCAGATACTACATAACTTCACAGAGCAAATCGAGATGATCGTTGGGCAGGCTGCAAATTTCGAGTCAGTGGTGACCAGACACGCATCGGCAAACAGACTGACTGCTCGTTTTATTACAAGAACACACATGTAAGTATTTGTTGTATACACAACACATCGTAAATTTCAAAGTTATACTAGCTATGAAAAGTTATCACATTAAACTGTGCGATGTAAGATAAATGTTCGCATAAATAAATTCATGAAATAACGCAAAAATATTTAAATTACTAGTAAAATAAATTAAACCACGATTTTTTGTTTAGGTGACTAATTTGTCAAATTCTCACATGAGCTGGCTAATTCGAAATCGTTTTTAAGAATAGAGGTACGTTCCCTTACTACTCTTTGTTATTCTTGTTTCCACTTATTACTTCTTACTTTATATCATGTTATTCGTCTATTCCGATGTCTCTCCTTATAATAAACTTGTATTTGTACCCAACAGCAGAGGGTAATATTTTTCAATCGTATGCATTTATGTTTATATGTCTCACTTTTTGACACGCCGTGCATCCCGAACGGCTTCAAAAACGCTTCATATATTGTCGTTGGATTCGGCTAATTTGTGACATAGGCGAGTGACATAGGCAATATTTTAACGCAACTGAGCTTGTTATTTATGAGTATCAAACTGATTAAGTAAATATATACTAGAATTTGGTGACACCCTGCAGTGCGTCTAGATTAAGGTCTTGTTCATAACTTGTCTTTCTTCACTTTAATCCACAGTGCTAATCGACACTGACATGGCCCCATAAAAAACACATCAATTACTAGCCAGAAGCCTGCTGAAATGACAGATGACTCGTTAACTCGTTTACAAGATACTACCGCAAGTAAATACTTTATGTGTAAACTTAAACCTCTGTAATTTCTCGCGTAGTGCTTTAAATAATAGTGACTTTTTCTTTCGTTTAGGTGACCACAGTCTGGCAATCCCAAGTCTGGTGGCAGTCTCAGTTCCATATTCCAACATGAGGTCGGATGTTGCAGTGTAGGCGCAGAGAATACAAGGTAGGTTATTTACCTACTGTTTATGTTTAAAATAATTCACTGTTACTCTTAATATAAATTGTTATTCTTGTGTGTCGTAAACTTTCACTTATCTTTTTCTTCTCTTTTCTTGTCACACTGTCTCTTCTTATAAATTATTTTCCTTGTACCCACTCAAATAACTTTCCTTAATTTATAAAGTATTTACTCCCACAAAGTCATACATAGCACATAATTACAGTAGTTTGATTTACATTTAATCCGTCTCGTATAGAAATGATCGACGTTGAGACTACACAAGTATTGCGTTGGAGCGACTCGATTGGGTTTCATATCGATGACAGGCTGATATACATCATGTTCGATGCCTATGATGGCAGCCTTGCTTCTCTATGATTGTAATAATTCTATATGTGTCGTAGACTATAGCCTTTTCCTTGTTTATATAACGTATGTAATGTACGAGTAACGCCAAAATTTAGAACAACTCCATTTTGAAATTATCATTATTCCAATCCTTCTTCCTCTTTCCACTCTTTTCTGTTTTCATATAAATTATGAATATATTGAATTTATATCTTTAGAATGTATTATGTTATTATTAACGATCTATTAACTAAGTCATTATATTACTATCATTAGCATAAGGTATCCTATTAATCGTAAATAATATTGTTGTCTATGTCTACCGCTAAATGTCCCTGTAATCTAATTATCCACCTTAATGTATTATTCTACTATTCTCTTTACTATTTTACTTCTACCAATTGTAATGACTGAATTAATTTTGAAATGCACACTTGTGGACTTTCCTAAATGTGGCTACCGAGTAGAACAATATGAAGATCTTAAGTAGCCTAAATAAGCTGAAAAATTTTGTGGATCACATTTAGATCAGTGATATTGCCAGAAGATAATTATATTTAAGATATTTTCTCATTTTCTCGGGCTACAGGAAGAAATTTCCATGCACCTTTTGATTCGCACGAATTGTACTTTTGGTATTCTTTTATCAATTAATCTAGTACCTACTATTTATCTAGTCTAAAAAAAAGTACAACATCAGTGCAAATTTCATAAAATTACTTATAGGCTCGTAGTGGCAGGATACTAGCGTACATCTCTCTTTCTTTATATATCAAATTCTATAAACAATCACGGTGTTAATAGGTTGAAGCCAGCATTGGTACGGATAACACTTACATTCGTCTGTGTCTTACCTACACAACGCCTGTGTTCTACGCGTTAGATACCAGATAACAGCATGTGCTTTTGTAGATACCTCAGAATGATCTGATGTCGCGTGATTTCATTATGTAGTCGTTATATGGCTTTGTGATCCACCTAGAATGTCATATATAGAAATAAGAGACGCAAATAATAATAGACTCTTAGCTTTTTCGGACACTAGTCGAATCGGAACATTCAATCTGTTGGGGTACTATGTAATGACTATGTAACATCGTAAGCCGTGCCGTGATTGAATTTTTACCCCAAAGTAAAACACCCTGTCTATGCTCATGTACTTTAACTAGCGCAAATCTGTTATTAATTGTACTGGCTGCTGTTTCTTGAACAATGTATCTGTATAACATAAGCTTACATAGAAAGTAGAAGACATATTATAGGTGTTGTATCTAGATGTTAGATATAGGTAAATAATCTACTGTAGAGGCCAATAAGCTTCTGCAGATACTATATTTCTCCACAGAACATGACAGACCGAGACAATCACGTCGTAGCCACGGAGGGTTGGAGACCACGTTGAGATCTGCAATACGTTCATTTGACGTACGATTTCCACTTCAACAAAGTGAGTTTCATTAAAATTTATTTCCTTTGTAAACCTTGTGTAATTAGATTAATATGAGTTTGTTAAATCTCTAAATAATCGTTCTACATAAAAAATGAAGCATGAAATTACGTTACATCAATTACTGTTATATGTAAAATTATTTGACAATGAAATATTTTTCTTTTATAGAAAAATACTAAATCGCTGATACTGTAAAACCGAATGATGATATAACCAGTATGGAGCAGTTTTTGAATCAAGTGGAATAAATGACAAAATAAAAGTGGAAATTGGAAGTTTTACAAAAGTATCAGTCCTCTCGGTGATATGTTTTAAAAACTATATTAACATCCATCAGCATTATCACTCAATAAAACTTTTATTACACGTCTCTTAAGTACCGTAAAATCAGAACATGTTGACATGAGATCATGAAAACGTAGCTATGCGTGTAAAAACAATAGATAGGCCCTACCAGGCATACTTTACCTGACATAGAGACAGTAGGAAGAATATTTCTTGTCTAACAGCGGACCTCAAAAGGCTGCCAAATGACTATGACTACCATCGCTGTATTATTAGTAGGGACTGAATAGGTAGTCAGCCAAAAATAGCCACAAATGAAATTGTTGGTGTGCCATAGAAGGTCACAAAGATTTCTGTGATAACTATAGTGTTGAAAATGTATGTGTGCTATGTTTCAGTTTATACAGCAAATACACACGTAGTTAGTACTTTCTGATAGGTGCATTGATAATTAATAACCAGTGACAGTGCTCCAGCGCCTGTGCTGGTTACTAGGAATAAAGCGCTGGAAAGTTTTTGTTACAGCGATTCATATTAGTAGCTGGGGAAATGCAGATTATTATAGGTACACTATACCATGGTGCAAGAGTAGCGAATATGACTGAGCTTGACAATGGATTTATATACGTAATAAGATGGCATAAATACAAGCAAAACTTACGCTAATCCAAATATACCAAATTGATGGCCAATCACTTCCAACCATTTGAGGATGTTAAGGTAGGTCATTTACAAACTATTGTATTCATGTATTTTTGGTCGTATTAGAAATTTATGCTATTTACTTCTAAATTGTAACGAATTTCACTCATACACACATATTTTCCTATTTTTTAATTCACTTTCTTGTTATTCACGTCCTATTCCTCCAAACCTTGACTCCTGTCATAAATTACTATAATAAACTTTTGTTATTCAAATTGAGCCCCTGATATCCTCATCATTCCTCCTTTACTCATACCTTCTTCATCATCCCTCCTTTACTCATACCTTCTTCATCATTCCTCCTTTACCTTCTACCTCACCCTTTCTTGAAAGAATTGATCATACAAGATGTGAAGTTATAGAGCAGTGTCTGATCGTAAAAAGTTCATGTCCAGATGTTTACGGAAGATGTATTCACACTTAAGATTTTTCAATGTTTCCTAATTACTTCTCAAAGTATAAAATACCTATAATGGGCTTTGAGTTAAATACAAGAAGCGACAGTGAGCGGAAAATAAAATTCCGGACGTGACGTACGTGGACGTGAAGTGAAAATGTGTAGAACATTTACGTATCGCTGGCATTTGCTGCTGAGTTTATTTCTTGTATAATTAATCTGACATCTTCCAATTTTCTAGTCCCTTTCCTAACGTTATAAAAATCTAACAAAACCCTTTTCCTAATTCCCTTATTATCCCATCTGATACTTTTCGTCATCATATCTTTCATTGTTCTCAATAAGAATAAGAAACACCTTTCTAAAACTTCTTAGCAATTAAAGTAGTTCACTGTTTATAATATTAAACTTACTAAATGTATCCGTAGAAACTTAGGAACATTCGCGTTCGTTAATGTAACTTGTAATCTGTATTGATAAACAATCGTACTTATTAAACGTATCACCTATGAAATTTTAATTGAGGACAGGCAACTCTAATAGGCTTCCACGTCATTGACGTATCTTGGAGTGTAAGCTACTTGGATCTCGAACCAGAGTTATATGCCAGAGCGACAGTACAAAATTATTGTATGTTGTCCGTTTGTCCAGGACTTCTAAACCTTCAACCTATATACCTCACTAGATAATGCGCGTAAATTGTAACTATTTATAAGTCGAGTAATCTAAGTTATAAATTATATTAAATCTGTAAATGGTACTTTACATTCGTGAAACAAAATGACACGCCGCTGTTAGTTCTTATTATTTAATAGTTGGTTTAGATGTCTACCATTGGGAGAGTAAATAATAAGGATTTGGTGAAAATATAGGATTGGGAGAATATTTTGATTTTTCTTATGTCACAATTAGTGCTAGGGTTACCGGCCGGGCACACCCACGCGCACAACGAATTAGGATAAAAATATTGGAGAATAATTAGAATTAAAAGAAGAAATCCTTAGACACCAAAAGTATCAAATCGAATACCCATATTCGATTTCTACTCGAACATAGTCTGCTAAGAACATAAATGCGGATTAATATTGTATTGACCTTAAGTGGTGCAAACTTACAAACCTTAGTCATATTTGTTTTGAATGTATTGTACCATTAGGACTCGATGGATGGAAATGGAAGGACAAACTAGACAGTGGTAACAACATCATTTTAAACCTTTTAGTGGTAGTGTACATGTGTAGGGGTCGGAAATTAAACTATAACGTTATTTGACACATGTTTGTAACCTGATACGTTTATAAGGGTCAAGGACAGGCGATCATCAGAACAATCTGAATATATACTTTTATGCAGATTGGTGTTGAATTGAATTCCTATCTGCTATAGATACGCTTCCCATACTTGTAAATTACCGCTAACGGCGCACTCCTAACTGATTGTATTGATAGTTTCTGGAGACAGAAAAAAACGGAAAGCATGAGAAAGTTTTACCTCAGAATCAGTGCATATTATAATATCAGATCCAACCTTTTAGTGGTGGTGTACATGTGGAGGGGTCGGAAAAGAAAATAAGCAATTCAACACATTTGATAACCTATGAGTCGTCAAGTTCACCGGACAGTTAGACCCTTATAAACGATTAAAAAAATAAAAATTACACATACGTATATTGCGGCTGGTGAAAGTTACGATGAATTTCCATCATAAAATATTACACTGTCTATATTTGTAAACTATCGCTAGAGGCGCATCATAATTAATTGTCTGGGTATTACAGGGAGGATGAAAGTTGACACGTTAACAGCAGTGCATCTTATAATATCATTTCTAACCCTTTAATGGTGGCGTACATTTGTAGGGATCAGAAAATAAATAAAACACTATCTTGTCGATGTGTTTTCGAGTTGAATAAAATTTTAAAATCAAGATTGTTACGCTCCCTGCATTTGTAAATTACCGTTAATGGTGCACTTCATATTAATGCACTGATACTGCTGTCAGAAATTTATATGGTTCTAGTTCTATATGATTCTATATTTAATATAAACTATGTACCTACTGTAACTAATAGTGAATAAGAAGCGATGTCATTCTAAGCAAAATAACACAGCAAACTTGTAGATGTTAGTATTCGTAAATGACCTAGTATCGAAGCCATTAAGCTTCCGCAGATATTACACATCCACAGATCACATGAGACAGAGACGGACAGACAGAGGCATTCGTTGACGTTACACGGCATATGGCAGCTTATATGATACAGACAGCGGGTGAGACGAGGAACAGATAAAAACCATTATTTGACGGGAAACCAAACTCGCTGTGGTAAAAAAGCTTACGCCTATAGGTAAGAGATTATTTCATTTTATTGTCATCGTTTCTCTTAATTGTAGAACTAGTGATAAATTCTTGCACGATTCTTTGATTAATTTTTACATATTATCTCTCTCTATCTCAGAATAAGAGGGGTTTAAGTCATAGGTCACTGCGCTGGCCGAGTGCGGATTGGTAGATTTAGCATATCCTTGAGAACTGTTAGATGTGCAGTTTTCCTTTAAACAAGCGATAATAAATTTTCACTATGCACCAAACTTAAAAAAAACAAAGGTGCCTGGGATTCGAACCTCTGATCCTCTTATTGAGACGCCGAGTTTCTTACCACCGGGCTAACACTATCATTATCAAGAAAGTTGTACCACTGTGTATTTATTGTCAGTAAATAGCGTATTAACATATTCTTGTTTATTTTCAGATACTGTCTCCAGCAATATACATGGATATATACGTTTATCCTACCTACCTATCCTACAAACTAAAATTCTTTTACGGCATCTTTTATGGAGTTTCTTTCGCCGCTTCTTCTCCATAAATAAGTAGGTTGCGAAGCGGTGGTAAAGAGTAGGGCCAAATAATATAATATTTTGAACGAAACCTCAAAAAATATAAGCTAATTGCATTTTGCTCGAAACTTTTAACGATAAACAAAAATTTATTTTGATTAAGGCTAATAAAAGCCAATAAATTAAAAACCCAATTGGAAGTTGCAAACCTTAATGACACAACACTTTCTTGCGTTACCTAGTCAGTTAATAACATTAAACTGCTCTCGGCATTCAAATTGAATTAAAAATTAACTTATAACAGTTGGACAAGTCTTTTACAAAACGTTTGGGTAAATTTTGAACCCTAAAAAAAGTTCACTGTAAATAAAATTAATAAGGACGAAATGTCACTACTTAATAATATTGAAATAGAATAGGATATATACAACCTAAGTTGACTGAAATAAACTGATTCTATAACTGTAACTTGTGTTTTATTTTCAATATCTTACTAGCTCTTGTTACTTATTGTTATGAACAAGTATAAATTAGGAAATACATTATAGTGCACTTATACCTGTGTTTAATTTCACTTTAATCACTTTAAATGTACATTACACACATATTCATAATATACACTGAAGTAATTTAATAAATGTCTGAAATAAAAAATATGAACCCTATTTTATTGTGTTTTATTTTATACCGCATAACAATTCTTGTTACACTGTTATTGTATTGTCTGCTACTGTCACTATATTATAAGGGCATTATAGCTATAGTAAAACAAATGTAAATCATAGAATTGTAAAAACTATGTATATAATGTAAATAACTATTTATAAACACGTAAATATGCTACTTTACGAACTAAAATATCTATAAATCCAATTTACTAAACTGACACAAATAAATATATTTTAAAATCCTGCAATACTGTATTTTATTTTAACTCTAAATATTAAAGCAATTTAGAATTAACACCTATTGTCTACAGTTAATTAAATACAATTATTAATTGTTTTCACTAATTCAGTAGGTACGTAATTATTTGTACCAAAGATATTTCAATTTAAACAGTTTTGCAAAGCGTTCTTCTATAAATATAATAAATAATAAATAAAAATGTATTACAGTAATTACTGTGTTTTATTTTGAAAATTATGAAGCCTTTACTACATTACACTCCTTACATTTATTGTCATATTTTTAACAAATAATAAGTAATGTTAAATTGAGTAAATAGTCTGAAGTTTAAATATTAAACTAAATTATAATTTAAGAATGCAAAATTATTGCATTATTAAATTATAATTTAATTGAAAATGTACATCATTGAACCGAAACTACATAGACGCTTTTTTTAAGACGCTTTCTACACTCACAGCCCCACACTAGGATTCCCTGTGTCGTGGGTGCCATGAACACACACA
>DWNM01000154.1:0-13292 GCA_018250375.1 Narcosius parisi helen
TTATCAATTTGGAAGCAGTTGAGACCCTGGGAGCAAAGAAATTAAAAAACATCCCTATTAAGGACCATCTTAATACTTACATACATATATTACAGTACCAAATCATTAATAATAATTATAATTTAACACAATGTTGTGATTTTACAGCTGCTTTCAAGGACTAACTATTACTTTTTCAGCGCATCAAGGATAGTAATTTTCATTCGCTTTTCAGGGAAAACGGAAATCGACAAAGCCTGCCAAAAGTAGTCATAAGTTTCAAAAACTAACTCTACCACCTCGTTACGAATTCCCGCCTGGATTTAATTTTGATTGGTTTTAATTTTTTTTGGAAGAAGGATTAATTTTCTTTTTCCAAATAATGTATTCGAGCATTTTAAGAAATGTAACTTAACCGTGTACTTAAATAATATCTATGTTATTTCTGTCGTTGGATTCGTCTAAATTATGGGAGTAATATAGGCTATATTTATAAGTAGTCGAAAGAAAAATGTTACTTTCTTACTTACGTTACTAAAACTTTCTTATGACGGTGTCTAATAAAGCTCGGCGCACACTATAGCCGCGGCAAGCCGCAGCACATCGCATTATCCGTCGACGCGTTGTTTGACGTTGCGGTGCGACCCGCCTATATAGTGAGCGATAGTTCGTATCAAATGTACTAAAATGATATAGGTGGATTTTCGTAATGCGATACGTCGCGGCCTGCACGCGACCTGCGCGAACGTTAATGATACTGTGCAAGACTGACATACGTACTTATCTATTTTATTATTGTTGAATGTTAACTTTACTATTGTTACTAATAAATATTTGAAATAAACATAGTTAATTGTTTGCTTAATACTTTTTCATTCTCGCTGCTTACCTTGGGACGGCTTGCTTGTCTTTACAGCCAGCTTGGTGGTATAATCCGGTAAGTAATTATTTGCTTATAACCAAAATATATTTAATTTATATTACAGATAATAATTATTAGCCTACGACTGTTTGAGTGTTATATTCACGTAAAATAGTCTGCCCAAAAATAATACAATTTTACTTCAAATCAAAGTTGTACTTGTTTGCTCTCGGTGTTGGGACTAAACTAACAATAGATCTATTTCAATAAAACGAAGTTTCGTACAATTTGGTAAGCAATAGAGAAACACATTTTAGAATGAAAATAAACTTTGTAGAATGACTAGCTGTTGCCCGCGACTTCGTACGCATAGTCTATACAATAATACAAATACCTATTCAAACCCTACTTTACCCCCTTAGGGGTGAAAGTTTCAAAAACCATTAAATATACAATTTTTATTTCCATCCAAGAATCATAATCTAAAGTTTCGCGTTTCTAAGTTCAAAATTCAGAGACTTTCATACAAACTTTCGATACTCGTCAGCTAGAGGATCGTCAGAGGATGAATTTTCCAAAATCCTTTCTTAGTACACACTTACGTTATTTAAGGAACGTTTGCTTATTTATATTTTGATTTTCAGCTCTAGCAAAATCTACTTTTAACATCGGTGACGATTTAACCGCTTTTCGAAAGCTAGATGAAGCTAGGACCCTTTAGTTTTACTTTTGTTATTTACTTTGTCAAATAGTACTTTGTCTTTATGTATAAAAAAATATATATAATACTTATAAAGTACGTTCGTTAGCCTAAAATTGATTCTAGTTTTTTAACGAAAATTGCAATGATTGCAGACAAGCTCAACCACTTCCCAGGCTCCTTATAGCTCTTCCGATAACTGCAAGGAAATATTGGATAAGCGACTCCAAGTACGCTGGGAAATACAGGTACATATAAACATAATTACTAGTTCTTTTAACTATATACTAACTATTTCATGTTGCACTGATGGCCAAGAGTCTAAATGACTGGGGAAGGTGTGAAGTATCCACCACGTTGTTCCAATGCTGGTTGGAGTGAGGTAGCTAACCTATGTTAAATAACAACCTGGTCTGACATACAGTGGGTTTCGAATTATATTTCCGGCCAGACAGACGGTTTTTTTTTGTTAGAACTCTAATCTTATCCGGGGTGATTACCGACCTTCATTTGCGATTGCTACTTACCATCATGGGAGCTGCAAGCCCCTTGTTACTCCTATATAATAAAAAAAAATACTGTCCACCTGAACATAGTCGCCGTAGTTAGTAGCCACACCCGCCCATGGATATCTATAATCAAACTCGGATAAGATTTAAGTCCTACTGGAGTTCGGCCACGGATGTGTTGCTACCCCTGAGAATTTAGTTGGAACCCCCCGAATAAGTATGCCGCCCTTACCACATCCTTCAAACCAGAAGACAGCAGCGCTTAACACTGCTTTTATTAAGCAGAAATAGATGCAGCGGTGGTGCCTCCGGAGTCGAACCACAAAAGGTTGACGCCTTTAAATCTCTACTCGAATTAATTATTTTATATTTCGGATTACGTATTTTATAGAATTATTATTTTATAGCATTTACAGGTAAGTATTTGAATGTAAAAAGTAAATCAAGTGTTTTATGAGTATTTACTGTATAACATTTTAATCAATTCATATTATGTATACCAAATTAGGTGTAAATTTCTTATGTTATTAATATTAAGTAATTATTTTCATTTTTCAAGCTATTTGTAGCGAGAGATAAAGAAAGGTAAAATATAGAGACAATTTGGATTTATCTAAAATAATATATTATTTGATACGTTTCCGAACAATGCAATGAAAATTATTTAAACTACACAGTTAAGCCAGATAATAAATAGGTAACTAGGTAAATACAACCGCTTCAATAAAGATTGGAATCGAAGTTGACAAGATGCACTTACGTTTTGTATATCTTTTGTTTTGGGGGTTTTTTATCATTTCGATTATATAAAAAAAAGTAAAGTGTAAGGTTTACGCACACAGTTACATACTGGGGCATATGTACACTACACTACTGTCTGCACACGACATTAAAGTTCAAAAACCAAGCTAGATGTAGGTACTTTATTTTTCTATTCTTGATGACGGCATAAAGTCATACAGGAAATGAAACGTATTTAAAAAACAAAACAAATTTCATCTAAACCTAAGTACCCACGTGGCAATGCAGTCACTATACCGGTCCGGAACGTTTTGGGCCCGGCCAAAAAATCTATATGAATAACTTAATTTCCATTTTATGTTACTGTATTAATCTTTGTTTCCACTGTACCCACGGAAACCTGAAAGCGATGTAATGTTAACTAAAGCCTATTGTTCTACCAGGGTGACCAAGTCCAGATCACTCTGGCAGCTCGACTGCGCAAGGAACAGTATATGGCCTTCGGGATATCTGGTGCTGAAGGCAGACCTGTTATGCTGGGAGCTGACGTCGTCGTCGCTTATTGGAATAATAGGTTGGCTTATTTATAATACTAGCTGGACTACGGAGCTACGCTCGGATGACAATTACCTTTTTCATATGAAAACGGATTAACACCGAGATGACACTTACCTAGATCAATATTAATAACTTTCTAAATCCAAAAAATCATCGAAATCGTTACATACAAATGTATATATGTACAAGAGTGGCTCGTTTAAAGTATAAGATGGAAGTAGCAAACGAGCATGCAATAAATGACTACTGCCCATTGACACTTGTAATCAACTTCAGATAAGATTACAGACTTGCCTGAGGTCGACCACAGATGCGTTGCTACCCGTGATGACTAAGTTGGAACGCCTCGGATAAATACATCTCCCTTACCACACCCTTCAAACTAGAATACAGCTGCGCTTACCATTGTTGTTACTGGGCAGAAATAGGTGAGGCGATGGTGCCTTCGTAGTCGAGCCACAAAGAGTTCTACCACCTTCAAACACTAACGCTAACATCCGATTCGGGCATATTTTTTTTGATTTGAATTTTTTCAATATCCATAAGGCTTCCATAATTGCACTATAATGTAACGTAATTAAATTTAATTTCCAGGTTGAATCATGGGGTCGTATCGGACTATACAATTACCCATTTGGCGCAATGTGACGGTGAGCGAGGGGTGTGCCCGGACCAACGGCTTGGTGGAAGCAACGATGCGGTGTTGGGTATGTTATATCATTATGGTGTTGATCAACATCCATCGTTGACTGTGTTACTATATAATACATTTTGTAACGTAAATTTAATATATTTCAAGCAAATTATTTAATAGCATTTATTCATTTATCTATATATCTTCTTCTATGTATACTTATAAAAAGACGTTTCCTAATTGACTGGCTGATTCATCATCGCAGAGTCTAAAGTACTTAAGCTAGAAACATGAACTCTGGACAGTGGTTTCCTTGTACGATATAAGTACTCACTAAGGAGCGGACTGAAGGATTTTTTGATGTTCCACACCTCAGGGTCTCGAAAGTTTATTTGAAAATCCACCAATTTTGTGGTATCCCTGACTTAAAACACAAATGGATGTGGTTATTGTACCGCCACAATTTAATCTCAGAGAATCTACTCACCTATAACCACTACAATGCTATCAATATTTGAACCATAAATTTTCGTTTCTATACGCAGTTTCCAGTCAACAAAAAGACGGGGTGACAACAATCACATACAAGAGACCACTTGCTGCTAAAGAGCCTAAGAAAGATAAGGAGATATTCACATCTCGATCTCAGTCCGTTATCGCAGCATTCGGACCCCTTAACTCTAGATATGAAGCCAACGCCCATTCCTTCATGGATACCACCAGGACTGACGTTCAACTTGATTTTGGTGCTGTGGTAAGTGTAATTAGAAAAGATCTACCTTACTTATTTACAAAAATATTTTTCAAGAGTAATCATTTAGCTTCAGAGCTATCACGAGTAAGTTATGCCATAAATCTTATGCTGACGTGATATGACGTTCATTGATTTCTTGTGCTAGTTTTCTTAAGTGACTTATGTATGTGTAGGTAAATATAGAAGTTTCTGCTGACCAAAAGAAAAAATATGATGAAGACAATATTTGCTTTGGAGAATAAAATCTATTCAATTTAATTCAATCTATTTTATATTTTATGTGCTACATAGTACTATGTATATTTCTTTCAATTATTACGGAAATATAACGAAACGTGATATAAAGAACAAACACAAAGCATCTACTTTGTATTCTTGACCTCATTAACTGAATGTTAATGTCGGAAGTTGGAAATATTACATTACGATGGATTATTACGAAATCGAGACTAAATGTGCAGGGTATGGACCCTTAGATTATTGAAAGATTGTTCTGTTAAAAGACAAAACCCTTTTTACCGCAGATGGACAACTCATGCGTGGGTCTGGCAGAACTAGAACCAGACGGTACAGCGCCGTGGCCACCGCGTGTTATCGCCGGCACCACCACCATGACAGCGAGGATCGGTCCCGCTGGCGGAAGGCGAGGGTATACTCCTATCACTGGTGAGAATACTGGGCTTCAGGTTTAGACATTTCGAACTCCGTAGATCCTTACTCATCACCACCAATCTTTTCTACCTGGTAATAGTATTTGACAGCAAATCGCTGAGATTTCAAATTACGACGATGGTATTTTTTAAATTTCAATGCCTTGATCACTCACTAGATCTATTTGTGCCTTGTATTAAAGTTCACCCTATTTGGTCTATTTGAAGAATCATAAGGTGTGCTGATAATTGACGATTTAACGTGCCCTGATACCCTCGAAATAATGGAAATTCTAACGAAAAATTGTTAACCCTCAATAAGCAATTTGATTGTTTCTAATACTCAGCATTATTGTATAGTCGCTCGCAAAAAACTTTGTGATTCAATTAAGTTGTTCATAAAACATTTGTTTAAATTTCTGGTGGAAGTTTTGATTCTCATTGCGTTTTATTTTATTTTCAAGCAGACAATGATATAAGTAATGGATTCCTGCCATACGGTAACTAATTTCATTTGTCTTTTTTATGTTTCAAAAATCTTGAAACTGTGTTATTTTTGTCGTTTTATATTTGGAAATGTAAATATATTTTTGTTTTTGAAGGTCACCCATCATGGGGCATCGCATGGTACATCAACGACCAGCTGATTCCAGAAATTTACGTGGAGAGAGGACAAACGTACACCTTCCTAGTTGAAGGTGGAGATGATCGTACTAATCCAGCCAAGTAAGAATTTGCTTTTTTTAATAGATTTTTCTTCATCAGTTCAAACTATTATACCTCTTCGATTATTTGTTGGTGTTTTTTCTACAACCTTTTCAATAATCATTATGTATTACTACTTTGCTTACAACTCAATTGTTACAATACAACTCCTTGGTTACAATTCTCACTCCTAAATACGGGTCCCTCCCAACAATTAGGAGAAGCTGGGAGTATAAATATTCCAACAAATATCTAGATATTTTCAAAATACCCGTAGAATCTTCGACAAAGATGAATAAATGCCAATTCTGTAGATACTATTTTACTTTTTCTAGGTTCCACCCATTTTATATAAGCGACTCCTCCGAAGGCGGTTTCGGGCAGAAAAAAGAGGAAGACCAGAGGAAGCAGCGAGTGTTTGCTGGAGTCGCATACGACAATGAGGGATATCCCTATCCAACTGCCGGTATGTTTGAAATATAGCAGTTAAAAAAAGGAGGAGCTAAGCCTTCTCGTCGGGAAATCTAAAATAACGTACTTGAGTCTATCCGTGTCATTTTAGGAGCCGATAAAACTTCAAAAATAGAAGAATTTTGTAAAAAAAATCTACTGCTAACTGCATCGACATTGCCTTAATTAGGAATACGAATACCAGTTTTATATCATAAATATATCCAGTCTACATAGGCATGACGACTACCCTAACTAATCTAACGTAACCTATCTTCGTGTTTGTTTCTAGTTGGCCGCTACTGCGAGTGGACTCACAAGACCACGGACCAGTCGGCCAGCTCAGAGACCTTCGAGGACTACATGAAGACACTGCAGCTGGAGTGCAACGTAGGCGAGCCCGCGGTACTCAACTGGACCGTGGCGCATGAGACGCCGGACCTGGTGTACTATCAGGTGAGGCAAGAACAATTACTATACTATCTCGTTTAAGAATAAAAGGTATAGGCATATATAAGGCAGGAAGGGGCATTGAGGATTCGCCCCTACTCCCTTAACAAATATATTTTTATAGAGAAATAATTGCGAGGTTTGGGAAGGGTTTGAGAGATAATCCATGCCTAGCTGGTCAAATGGGAATTAGTCAACTTCGTATTGCATTGTCTTTGTTAATAAACAAATGATAATAAATGTATATATACTTACTTCTACATATCTTACAAATCCTCTTGCATGGTGGCCTATAAGCCACTTCAGTTTTGGATACTATTCCAGCAATGGAATACAAAATTGGCTGTAATAATAACGTATGTATACGTTCAATCCCTGGGCTATAAAGCGTGAGAGACCTTATAAAACTAAGCTGATAAGCTACTTAAAACGTTAAAAAGCCAATAATTGCATCTTAATATTGAAATCGTTGCTTAAAAGCTACAAGGCCAATAAACAATTAACTATTCATATTTCAGTGCTACACACACAACAATCTAGGGTGGAAGATCCACGTGGTAGACCCTGGCACCCCAGTCCCCATTCCAGGAGACCAGGGCGCTATCACTAACTCGGCCAAGTCAATAATTTTCCCGCCATTAACACCTTTAGCGCCACTTGTCATTTTGACAGCTATTAACATGGCGAGATAAGTTCGGATACACGTAGCGAGCTCTGAGGTAAGTTAGAAGAAAAGATATTCAGAACAAATCGACAATAAAATTAACTATATAAGCATGTAACTTACAGGATTTTTCGAATGTTAAACATTTTCATAAAAATTTCAGTGTAATAAGTACCATATTTTAACTAAAATATTGTATTTACATCTTTAATAACGCAATGTATTCCAAAAAGTTGCACACAAAATAATTATACCTACATACAAAGGTTTTAATTAAGAGTAATTATAGTTTTATCGACAGTAATAAATATATACGACAATAAAATGTGGCAAAAATGTATAATATCTATATTTACACTTTTGGATTTCATATTATCAATATACATAATATTATATCTTAATCTAATTTACGATGATATTTTTTAACTATAAATACTTACACGTGTGGTACTTCATAACGCCCATATAGTGTGTAATAACGACAAGGCAGTAATAAGTTAACCTTTTGGGCTTTGGAATACGTTAAAACATTATGAAATAGTTTAAAAATAACGGTAAAACTAAGTAAAACTCTTCGAAGGGCAGTGAAACGTAACTGATGTTGCAAGAAGGCTAATTGCCATGCATTTTTCTATAAATAAATACCTATATAAAACGTACACTAAAAGATAGTGGCTCACGGTGACAGCTCAAATGTGTAATAATAATGTTCGGATTCTTAATCTGTATGAGAATAGTATTTACCATTTAGTATGTACTTCGTGAAAAAATAAGAAAATACTTATTATTGCGAAACTAATGACAATAAAATATTAGTTAAAATTTGTGATGAAATTGGAATTTTCAACGAAAATATTTTTCAATAGTAAGGTTCACTTTTTGTAGTTAATGTTCAAATGTAGACAATAAATATACTGTCTTTACAATGTTGCCACACTCATAGTCTAAAATATACAAATTATATATTTATAGTATTATATTTAGAAGCCATGTACATTGATATAGTCATAATATTTTTTAAACTTTCGGATTTGTTAACATTTATAGAGAAAAAATGCAATATGAATATAAAAAATACAACATTAATTATGAAAATTAAAATTGAAAATGTCGCCTATCAAAATGTATTTGACCATAACACATGTGTACGTTATATTTGTAGATGTTTGGAAATATTTTAAAGGGTATTTTGTGTAAGAATCATTATAACACATTTTAGTAAATGAAATATAGCAATGTTTATTGTAAACAACGAATGAATTTCATGGAATATACAAAAAACGGACTTTAAAAATCTTTTTACTTGCAATTTTAATAAGATAAAATCGAGATGAAATTGGAATTTTCTAAAACAATAAACAGAAAAATCATAACTTCTCTAAAACATACGTCAGGAATTCATATTTCGAATGGAATAGGAATGAAATTGAATAATAATGGAACATCAGAGCTCGCTTAAATTTTGTACAGGAATTGTATTGGGTAATTTATGTCAATGAATAATATCAATTTCATATCACAAGGAGCGTATTTGCGACTTTGACTATACAAATTACTTTGTACTCGAGTCTGTAGATTCTACTTAGGAATTACAATTATTATCTATAGGTCTTATAAATAAATCTATTCAATAAATAGTGAAATTGATAAAATTTTAAATTGAAATGGTGATTAAATTGTTGCCACGATGGAAAAATTGACAATAATTGTCGGCATTATTAAATTAAATTTAATATTTAGATTTCAAATAACTTCCTTGAAAGTATGTGACATTTTATAAGGGCTACGAAGGCTACTGTAAATATACAAACTTTTAAATATTTATGCTATTATACACGTACAAAATTCTCAGTAATAGTTGTGTGAATTAAAAGTCAATTTATATCAAATTTTATTAAGTATAATCTTCCCAACCGGTTTGCCAATTTGCCTACTTGCATGTTTTTGCCATGTGCTTGACAATAATAAAACATAGTTTAATATTTTTTTGTACATTATATAATAATAATTCGGTTAAACTAATAATCCAAACAGTAATATAACATGAATACGTTACATAATGTTTATATTATTATATTATCCAACATAAACAGACTCCATATAATTTGGAGCATTTGTACATAAGAATCATGATTAAGGTTGAAACAGATTGTCTATTTTCACCTTGTATTTGTAATTCTTATTAATCAATGGCTTATTAATAATATTATACTATACACCCAACAATTTTAATTGGTGATAAACAAGGAAAATCCTCCGCGAAATTCTATTGTAAATTATTTGCAAATGACAACGTTACCACATATTATTGTATTATTTGACAAATAATGTTATTTATAGTTTAGATTTATAAATAATTTTATACTAAAAACGGTGAATGTTTAATTGTAGTTGCTCATGATTAATTTTAATGATATTGTGAAACAGAATAATAATATGAATTAGTTTAACATTGATAATAATACTTAGATAATTTATGAATGATGGACATAGTAATGTTTGACAATAAATAATACTATTAATATAAACTTTTTGGTACCTTTACATTTTGGTGAAATAATTGTTAGACGTAAGGTCGGCAGAAATAAGCTATGACAATAAATATGTCTATTGAAAATTATTTCAATTAAAACTATATAATATTTATATTTTATAAGCACATTGTATATAACATTAAGTCTACGATTTAATAATCGTAATATGCTTGAATTATTAACAGTGGTATGTAAATTAAATTATTCCTAATATTGGTCTATGCTTATATTTCGTAAGGCCTACAATATATACTGTTTATACCTTCATCAACTACACAAAATCATGCAGATTTAATTTTAACTATAATTTAAAAAATCAATTATTTTGTGACGCTTGGTGTCGTGAAACTTCCAGTAATAATGTATTACACCTGTGTTCCATAAAATTGAACATGAAATATTTTATCGTAGTCATGTATTATTCTCAAAAAGATATTCAATACGCTTTTGTAATAAAATTGATTTTCATATCAGAGGAACTAACACATTCTCCAAAGATTTATTCAGTGTACCTGAAGGTACTTTTTGACAGCTGAAATATTCAATGTGACTATCACCGTTTAGTTGAGATTTTAATTTTATTTGAAGTCCTGCAGTAATCATCAATATTGTTATCATTATGATATATATCATATTGTTATATCTATATTTAAAGTCATCCTGATAGTGATGTGTAATGTTATAAGTATAGGAATAATTCTTATATTATTACGTAACGTAATATTGTGCAACGCACATAAATTTAGCGCACAGTACCTAAGGAGAAATAAATTAATCGTATTTCAAAATCAATTTAAATATCACAAATTCTTCTCTCGAGCAGAAAATACTGTTTTTGCAATGTAATGCCTTAAAGATTTAATCGCTTTTATCGAAAATATCGTATTGGATGTTAATGTTTGACAATAAATATTATAATCTTACCATTATGCATGTTTGAAAATTTATATTATAGTAATATACAATACATAATGTAATTTAGAACATTGATTTCGATGGAAACTTTTATTGATAAATCGTAATGTTAGGATTTTAAAATATAGCGTGTAATTTGAAATCATTTAACACTTTGTAGTTGTAGATGTTATTGCACAAAGTTTTGTTAATTTTAAGATTTTTATTCGTAGTTAAATATTATGAAATTTTAGAGAATGAATAACTGTTACATTGTGCAATTATTATGTCGAAGATACGTATGATGATTTAAATTTTTACGTTTTAATTAATGGAATACATAAAAAGCATATGATAATTGTTTTGTTTTATACTATGTATTATGATATGATAGGCCTGTTTAACAACATAACTGCAGTATGGTTCAAGCGAACATTAAGTAATAGATAGTATCTAGTAATAATTATGTTCTTGTCTTCCTACACAAAACAAACTTTTTTTAGTAATGTAATGATAATGTAGTTAATTTAAATGTAGTTAATTGCGTAAATAATTATGGGTTTTGGTCACGAAATAAATCTTATGTAAGTATTTTATGTTACCGTAGTCATAAATAATACAAGCAAGAGATAATATTTTAATACAAAAGAATACATTTTTTATTTTTTGTTTTATTTAAAGGTTTTGTAACGTAGGCACTTATTTTTATTATTTTATTGATTACGTGAAAATATTTTTAAGTATCGTCGAAATAAAATTATGTCATTCAAACAAATAACTCAAAGCTAAAATATTTAAGGTACTGCGGTTAAACTTTATTTTTACTAGGGTAGTTAAAAATATATTATATTTGATACGAAAATCACTTTTTAACTTATTTGTTTATTTATTTACCCTGGTTGTTAATGTTTTCTTCTTTTTATATCAAAGTGGACAGTAGATGCTTCATATATTATTATAATCTATTAGTTTTCTCCCCAAGGAATTCTTATGTTTATTGATTTAGTTATATCACTACAAATGTATTTGAATGATTCAAAGTAAGTTAATACAAATTATTGAGATTTGTTATCCTGCATTACATAATTATGTTGTTTAAAAATACATGTCACGTGTTAAAAATAAATTTAATGAGCATCATACTCGTCGTGCGGTATTGTAGTATTTTGAATATAATAATATAATCTATGTATCGATAAATTGATATCAACTAACTTTAATTTACTTTGAAATAATATTAATTTGTCACAATTAAAATAATAAATGTATTACTTATTCGTTTTTAAATAAACACGAGAATTTGAGATCTGCTTGATCTCGTTATTATTTTTTTAATGTTTTTAATATTTTTTTGGTTTCAATTAGTTATTTAGGAAACATTTTTTACGTTTCAGTTTGTGTTAGCTTTTTATACAGTCCACAATATTGAACTTGTTATAATTTATAAAATATCACCGAATGACTGACGTTGTGGTGGAATGAAATATAAATAGAGTAATACGTACTATATAGACAAAGATTTGTGCCTCATACCTAAAATGCATTTGTCAATTTTATCAACATGTAAATAATTTGTCGGAATACATCCCTTATCCATTTTAGAGTAGATTTTAAAACATTGCACAAGTATTTATCTCCTACCTTGTATGTATTCGAAGTATATAAAGTCGCTTTTTACAATACGTGCATTGTATATACTTACGTCTTTTTTATGTAATTCGATTTTGGAAAAATGCATTACAGTTTTCAACATTAAATTGCTGTTACTTTTATGTAATAACTTTCACAATAAAGACCTTTCCTAAAGTAATAGTTTTTTATTTATAAAACCTTTATTTTTAGTAAAAATATGTAGCATACGACGTAGGGGTGACACCCTACGTCGTATGCTACATATTTTTACTCGTGAAAAGTACCTATTTCTCGAGTAGAGTAGCTAATGTTACACCTTGAACTGGATAATTCAGATAGCTTACAATGTTACAATATTCATTTTTTTTTTTAATTTTAAAAATACGCTTTCTACACTCAGCCCCACACTAGGATTCCCTGTGTGGTGGGTACCATGGACACACACATAGACATGTACACGAACATCAAGACCCAGAACAGAAATCTAAATTCATCATTTAGATATCTGTCTGGCGAGGAATCGAACACGGAACCCTCTGCGCGTAAGACCGGTATGGTGACCGCTCCGTCGCGCGG
>DWNM01000155.1:0-13271 GCA_018250375.1 Narcosius parisi helen
TGGCCGGGGATCGAACCCGGAAGTCTCTGCGCGTCAGACCGGTATGGTGACCGTTCCGCCACGCGTGTCATCTCCTGTACGTCCACCTTTAATGGAAGTTTTGGAAAATATATTTGCGAATTTATTCACGAATTGCTTTAATTATCAGTATAATAGTACTATCATGTATCTGGTAAAATACAATATTCATTTATTGCGCTATTCGAATTTATTACAATATATTTGTGTGTGACAGTTATTCAATCGAAATTAGAATCAATTTCAAAAACAGAAGGTAAAATATATTTTATATTTAACGTACAAGAGACCGTGCGGTTATAACCGCACGGTCTCTTGTACGTTAAAATATTTATATCAATATCATAATATTATGTATTCAATATTATCAATATTGCACATTGTCCACAATTAATGTAATTATTGTAACAAATATTTTAAGCGAATTTATTACAATAATTATGTTTGTGTGTGACAGTTATTCAATCGAAAATAGAATAAATTTCAATAATAGAACTTAAACTATAACCGCATCGTCTTTCTTTCATCAATATGTTTATACTAATATCATATTATCACGTAACCAACATAGAAATCTGCATACATTTCCAGCATTGTAAAATATATTTACGAATTTATTACGATATATTTGTGTGTGACAGTTATTCAATCGAAAATAGAATCAATTTCAAAAACGGCACGTAAAATATAACCGCAGTCTTTTTTAAGTTTAAGTCTTAAGCTTAAATTAAAGGCTAAACTTAAGCTTGAACTTAAATTTAACCTCAAATTAAAGCTTAAACTTAACTAAAGCTTAAACTTAACTAAACCTTGGACTTAACTTAAGTAGAGCTTAAACTTAACTAAATCTTAAACTTAACTTAAGCTTAAACTTAAGTGAAGCTTAAGATTAACTTAAGTAAAGCTTAAACTTAAGTAAAGCTTAAACTTTAACTTAAGCAAAGCGTAAGCTTTAACGCTTTGCTTAAGTTAAAGCGTAAGCTTTAACGCTTTGCTTAAGTTAAAGTTTAAGCTTCGTTAAAGCTAAAGCTTAAGCTTAAAGCTTGAACGTAATCTTAACCTCAAATTGAAGCCTAAACTTAACTAAAGCTTAAATTTAACATAAGCTTAAACTTAACTAAAGCTTAAATTTAACATAAGCTTAAACTTAACTAAATTGTAATCTTAACTAAAGCCTAAACTTAAACTTAAGCTTAAACTTAACTTAAGCTTAAACTTAACTGAAGCTTAAACTTAACTAAAGCTTAAACTTAACTAAAGCTTAAACTTTACTGAAGCTTAAACTTAACTTAAGCTCAAACTTAACCAAAGCTTAAACTTAAGCTTAAGCTTAAACTTAACTAAAGCTTAAATTTAAGCTTTATTTTGCTTTAGCTTTACGTTAAGGAGTTGAAATGAATCAAAATTTTGTCATGTCTCTGCTAATCAACCTTATTATAAATACGTAAGCACCATACGGCTAACTATAATGGTTTAGGATGGAGGCACTTCTGCGTTATCAGGTTTGAGGAACTTATGATGGAGGCACCTCTGCATCATCAAGATTGAAGAGTTGAAGGTTAAATTTTTTATCATATGTCTCTGATAAGGACTTTAATAGATTTGTGTGATCAACAAAAAGCGAACTCATATGGTTTATACTTGAGGCACCTCATCATCATCAAGTTTGAATAGTTGAAGGTCAATTTTTTTATTATATGTCTTTGATTATGAACTTTATTAGATATTCGTTAACAGCAAAAGGCTAACACATATAGTTGAGGCTGCATACTATACTATACTATACTTCTGCGGTCGAGGAGTTGAAAGTCAAATTTTTCATCATATGATGTCATTATAGATTTTCAATATTTTGTCCAAGTTTCATGAGAATCAAGTGGGCAGAAACTAAATTATCATAAATTATGTAAAAAACACCGGTCGTGATGAGGGTTTCCACCCCATAACTCAAAGATCTAATCATCAGACCATACCCATGTCCAAGAAGGAAAGTTCCGCAACAAAATTCACAAAATCTCTCAAATGAAAAAAAGAAAATTGAAATCGGTTCACAAACACTCGAGTAATTCAAGATTATATGATTTCGACATTTTACAATATTCCGAGGAAACTACAACAAATTTTCAAATTTCCACGAAATGGGACCCTGTGAAACTGACCGGCTACAATGACGGGTGTATCTTGTCGATCGGTCACAGCATCGCGAAATAATCGCTGGACAAACATAAATAAAAAAAAATTAAAAAGAAATAACATACACGACGAACATATATAACCTCTTCCTTTGGGAAGTCGGTTAATGAAAGATAACACAAGTTTTAATTTCACAATTACTTTTATGAATATTTGCCATTTGGATTCATTTAGAACTCAATTTATTTTGTAGATGGATTAATAACCAATAACATTATTTACCACTATAATTAAAATACACAAAATGAAATGTTACACGTTTAAGAAATGTTACAAAATAACAAATATGTGGCAATTACGCAAAAAAATGTCTAGGTACACTTCATTTTTTAAAACGGTCCACGAAATTTTCTTCCATAAAAAGTATTGGAAAAAAATAAAGTAAACCTTGTAAGCCCCATACACTCAAAACACCATCTAATTTGGTGCCGCCGCCCACTTAGGCAAAGGGAAATTCGTCACTTCCGCGCCAGCCGGAGGCTTTCACGGACGCCTGAAGGTACTAATTTCCGGTTCACTCGGCGCGCCCGGTTTTTCGTCACTAATCGCATCTTTTGGATACTTGGTCAAGAGCAGGGGGAAGGTAAAGGTTGTTCTTTTAAAGGTTGAAAGTGGTAGAATATTTTGTGCTTCGATTACAATGGGCAGGCACCACCGCTACACCTATTTCTAGCGTGAAAAGGTTTTTCGTTTCGGTGGAAGTGTGTGGACGCCGACTGCCTTCATACGAGCCGACCGTCTTGTCCTCGGCAGTAGAAACGCGTCTATCAAATGCAATCTATTCTGAATGGAGCTACACTATTATGTACTTACTATCGGGTGGTCTACAAGCTCGTTTACTACTTCAGATTTGTATAAAAAAGTTTTATCGTGTCGTATCTAGTGAAAAATCGCGATAACAAACGGAGCCAAAGCTCTCAAACACGTTAATGCTCATGAAAATTTACGACCAGTCAAGAGGTCTTGTCACGTCATAATATTTCATCTGCTTTGGCATTCAAATTTGATGTAATTATAATAGAATAAAATATTTAACTGGCACTAGACTCCTCAATGATTATTAACTCTTAGGCTCACCGCTCATTGGCTATCGCTTGAGTGATAATTGCTAAAGCAATCTTGTCGCTTAAGCTACTGAACAGTCGTTTAATGTCCATTATTAATATTCAATCTATCCAAACTTTCCTCAACAAAGATCGAAATTTGACATTTTCTAGTATTCAGAAATTGTCAAATGTCAATCTTTGGCAAATAAAACATTGAATAGATTGATTATTAATAAGAGGGGTAAGCCACTGCCGCCCGGGCATTCTATTTGTTGTTTAAGCGATCGACAAGCACGACAGCATATTTGACAGTCGCATTGACAATTATTTAAAAGCTAAAGCTGCCAGTTGCTAAAACGATAGTAGCCAATGGACGATCAGCCTTAAACGATATTAAAAGTCTGCCAAGTCCGGACTTCACCGTTTATTTTTGTCCTGAATTTCTTTGCTGACCTTCTTAGTCCTTGTAAAAGAATAATCGAAATTTGATTTTCATTGTGAAATAGGCAAATGGAGTGTTAAGACGAAACTTTCTTTTACTAAAAAGGAATTTTGTATTTCCATTTTCATAAATTTCTTTTTTATAAAAATATGAATTGAAAATTAATAAAAGAAACAAGAGGCTGTTCACTAAGGCTAAGCAAAAACATAAGCGAATAACGATATCCTACTAGATATGTATGACACTTGAGACGACGCCACCTTTAGTGCATATTGGGCTTTAATGTTAGTGTCATCGGAAGGGGAACATACAAGATGCATTACTGTTACGTCATCACACATAGATATACACTAATTGACTACAGCTGGAGCTAAAATTTTATCCTTTTTGCCACAATACTAAACTAAGCCCACTCTATAGTAAACGGAAACTGCAGCTCATGGACATTAGCTGTCGACCCTAAACAGGATTGAAGTTGTAAATGAGGTCAGCCACAACGTCACTATTACCCCTGAAGACAACGTTAAATTTCCTCATGAGCGTTTCATATTACTGTCATAAAGCAGATATAGTTGGCGATGGCACCACCAGAATCGAAGGTCTTTTCACCTTTACCATCGAAGAATAATAGTCCAGGGTTTTTCAGCCCTAAATCAACTTAACACACCTTTGAAATGAAGAGACCACCACTCCACACGCAACTAAAACAAAATTGCGTTTTAAATAAAAAAGCACTTCTCGAACGTTGCTCGGAGCCGAAGTCGGCGTGTGACCGGAAATGAGAGCCTGGAGGCTCCAGCGAGTGGATTTCCTGCGGACGCGCCGCGAGCGCCTGAGAGCTTTGTGTAAGCTTTATTGTGAAGGAAGGCTGGACTCAAGTGGACTGGGGCTCGTTTTATATAAAAAAAACACGTTTTATTTTATGAAATGAAATATACTTATTTATTTCGTATAGACGTACAAGGGCACTTACGAGTTGTATATTCTTTTTAATTTTGAAGTTTCAAATGTAAATAACTCTTTTAATCAATTGAAGATTCAATCAATTGAACTAAAGAATACGGCAGAAATTAATACTGCTACAAAAAATGAGAAACTGGTGTGGTACCACTGAAGTCGAATCACGAAGTGAAGTACATATAGGAGACTTCGCACTTTACGTAAAAAAAAAATTTTAGCTCTTCAATGCAAATGTCTTTCTATATTCTAACAGTTTGGCCGTTTGAATTGGGAGCTTCGTCAACTCTGTATCAAAAATATTTAAAAATTATATGTATAAGTCAGTACGTTTGAATGTGATATTCAACTAATATTCTATTTAGTTTAGGTACTTGTAGTGATATTGAAGCCGATTTTATTTTTCTTAAGAAGACATTAATCTCCCTTTCTGCGACTTTCGAACCACAAAGCGTTCTAACACATCCAAATATAGAAGCCTTTTCGAATTAACGACATAAATCAAACCATTCTTCATCTTTAATACAGTGCCCACTATGATACTCATTTACCACATTCAATATTCCTTTATGAAATTAGCACAATTTATTAAACGTAACAAACCCCGATTTTATTCGAAACGCTACTCCCAGACTGACACATTTCGTAGCTACAATAAATTTGTATCATACATTTGTAGAACCGACAGTAATAAAGAGAATATTGTAACGAGCGCGTTCGGCCGTCCGTTGTCTGCGATATGACGGCCGTGACGGACGGGAGATTTAATTGTGGGCTAAGGGTATTGGATGGTATGTATTTGGTATTCCGTAGAATATACTTGCTTTTTCTTGAAGACGATACCTTGGAAAGGTGGTAAAATCAGTACGGTTCACTTGGGAGGTACCACCCCCACAGCTACTTCAAGCGTGATGCAGTACTTGCGTTTCGGCGTGGATGACGACTAACTTATAATAATATATGAAGCTCTGGTGATCATCTTAGTCGCAATGACTTCAAGTAGATGAATGATTTTTTTATGTGTTCGGGTATTTATTTACTCATGTTTGCCTGTATAAAATAGGAAATTCTAGTGAGGGGGGGATGTGTGTTCCATTTGGCTTTTCTTCATATCCTAATAATCCGTTTGCTGGATATGCTATGGAAATAAAAACCCATACTCCAATCAGATGTCTAAAATTTTCCCACAGCGCTATGATATGGAGCTCTTCAAAACAAGTGTAAAAGAGCTCTCCTCCAAAGCTGGTGATACATTGGCGACTTCTCTAGTGTTGCAAATGTTAAGGCCACGGTAACTATTTTTCATCAGGTAGTCCGTCTGCCTTTTTGTGAGTTTCAATATTTAAAAAAATAATTACATTTACCTGAGGGTTGAAGCCGAAATCTTCTGTATGATAGACCGGTATACCGATGAAAATTCTATAGATCAGATAGATAAATTCGATAGATCAGAAATAATTGACAAAACTAAAAAAATAATAATAATAATCAATATAATACACAAATGTCTCAATCGAAATTGGTTTCGCCTTTCCCAAGATTAGACAAACTCTCTGGCACAAAGCAATAGTTAGTCTGGAAACAAGTTATTATCCATAGAAAAGTACATTATCTTTAAAATATACAGACTACAATTCCACACATCGCTCCGTGACCCAGCACAAAAGCTGTATATGACAATCAAATTGTTTATCCAAGGGATCCCCAAAACAGCAAGTCTACGCAACAAATTACGCAGTCGGGTCGCGTCGCTGAAAAATCTTCGTGAATTTATTCCCGCTCATCCCTACATTAAAAATCCGCGCTTGCCCCGCAAGCCTTTTTGTTATTATTTGCCTTCCTGAATTTTTTTCACGATAGAGAAGACTATTGAGTGCTATCGTAACGTGGACGATTCAAAAGTGGGAATGTGAAGCCTGACTGGTGAACATACATTGACGACCCGCGTGGCGGACCGGTCACCATACCGGGCTTACGCGCAGAGGGTTCCGGGTTCGATTCCCGGCCGGACACATATCTAAATGATGAATTTAGATTTCTGTTCTGGGTCTGGGTGTTTGTGTGCATGTCTATGTGTGTGTCCATGGTACCCACGACACAGGGAATCCTAGTGTGGGGCTGTGAGTGTAGAAAGCGTCTGATTTACCTTATTTTTGACGACAGGTTTAGATTTTATTAACGTTAAAGTTACATGATGCAACCCACCCTAAGTATGACAATATCATTATATTACTTGATACGAGTCTGTTACTAGTACCTACGGTTAGGGCTAAGGTTAGTCTTGGATTTAGGTGTTGGACAACTGGTGGTTTTCAGACATTATGCGATCATTATAGACATCCCTCACACAAGTAAAAGCAAATAAGTATTTACGATATTTCTTTGCAAATGTAATTGATTTCTAATATAAAAATGACTTTTAAAAATCACTCATATCATGTTATTACGCTTGTCATAAGTAACATACGAAAGATATATTTGTAACATATTCAATTAAGGGCATTATTTACACACATGAGTAATGATATTTTATTTACTCTTCAATAAAAATAACACTTACTGCCAGTTATTATTTGGTACGTAAAAAAAATAAAAAAACGGTCTACGTTATTTTGGTAAGTTTACGTAGGTTTTTACTAGAAGTAGAACTCTTCGTGGTTCGACTCCGGTGGCACGACCGTCACACTTTTTTCTGCTTAATAACAACAGTGTCCGCGGTTCTGTTTTCTGGTTTGGAGAGTGTGGTAAGGGAGACATACTAATCCGAGTCGTTCCAACTTACTCGTAGTCTTAGTAAAGCTGTAGTCAACCTCAAGTAGGACTCAAATTTTTACCTAGGGTTTATTACATATGTCCCTGGTGGCAGTAACCATTTACCTTCAGATGGGCTACAAGTTCCTTTGTTACTTCAATCTTATAAAAAGGTAGAATTCATATTTTTCTGTTCATCTTTCATATGGGGGTTTGGTTATTATTTTGAATAGCATTTTTTTTAATTAATATAAAATACAGAACAGGTCATCATTATTTCAAAATAGTAAAATCATCTTAATGGTACGTAGATGGTACATTAGTTTAAAATCAAGCGATATCACTTAACACTACACATAAAAAGAAAAGAAAAAAGTAATTATTAACATCAATAGCACAGTTTCAATTAATGATTCAAATGATGACTGTTGTTTCTGTGAAAAATTTACAATGTAGTTGCGAAATTATCGCAAAAATTGTTCAACGCATATTGAGTAAATTATTATTGACATTTGACATTTTTCATTTTGACATTTTACATTTTTATCTTTATGTGACATTTAATTGTTATTGACATTTTATCTTATTAACGTTTTAATTGAATTTAGTATCTACAATTTAATAATTTAAAATTATATTTGTACGCCATTTATGGCAGAATGAGCGAAAATTCTTGACTATAACACCAATGTATACCTTATTCTACAAATACAGATTTTTGTATTTGCATTTGTATTTATTAGGCAATTAATTATAACTGTGACGATTGTAGTTATTTGTGATTTAGTTATTTTAAAAGCTTTTTACAACAATAACTCTCACTACTGGATATCAGTATCATATTATATAATAATACAAGCATATTTGTGTCGCCTGCTATATTTTCTACTAATCTATTCAGCGTAAGTATTGTATGTCTCTATTATTATCAATAAAGAGTAAATAAATAATAGCTTATGTTAACAAAAAACTTACAGGATATACCCTAATTGTCGGTATTTTAGACAACATTAGAATACCGTACCATTTGGTAATACATAGATCGACGGTCTTTGTTACCATCACAATAGATTTTTTTAGACTAACTAATCGTTCCCTTCTCTGTAACAGTTGAAAATATAGAAAGGACCGGAAATTGTAAATTATCCCGTACCTGCTACTCGCTAACTAAATTATCACTTTTTGTAGGCCTAAAATTCTATTGTATACCAAATTGAGAGGTCAATTCTTTTCTTTCTACGACAATGTTTTATGTAAATTAGTATTATATTTTCTCCAACATTAATTAACTGTATTATACAATACACGTGTGTGGAAGATTTGTACATTATAATATTTGTTAAAACTGAAAGAAAATCTTGGTCATTGTTAAATAGTAATATATAAATTGTTTATGGTTTATTGTATATGAAAAAAGAAGAATTAAAAAAATTGATGAGTATCTAATATGTCATGAAATCTGTCTGCAAGATTTATTTGAAATAATGTCCCTTTCTTATATTATACACATTTATAGACAACAGTTGTCTAATGTATTGGTATACTGTTTTTGGTAAACACAATAATATTATTATAAATGTTATTTTTATAACAAATTTTATTGTAATACTGTATATTTAAGTAGTTTTATTCTATATAAGATGTTATAATATGTGTTTGTATTCCTAGACGTCTCTACGTACTTGTTGTCAAAACATATCAGATTCATAAAAATACACTTAATGGGCCCTGATTGACAATACAGGGGTGTCTATTTTTGGAAACGTTTTCTGTTTATACTTGGCCTGTATTCGGCTATTTTGTGCATCGAGGTTGTTCAACTCTGTTAGACAGGAGTGATGAGAAAGATGATTAGTATTGATATGTGAGTTATTTTAAAACTCAGTAACTAAAAACTTGACAATACAGAGGTATCTGTTTTTGGGAACGTTTTCTGTTTATACTTGGCCTGTATTCGGCTATTATGTACGTTGAGGTTGTTCAACTCCGACAGGAGTGATGAGAAAGATGATTAGTATTGATATGCGAGTTATTTTAAAACTCGGTAACTAAACACGTAAATTTAATTTACACTTAGTTAAATACAGACTTAACATTTTAGTAACAATGTTTTAATTCACTTTCTCCTGTAAACGTTGAAATATTGCAATTATGGAACATTCGTCGTGCACCAAATTTTCCGTTTAATGGCGGTAAGTCACGATAACGAATCCTTTTTACAAATAAACGATTTTATGTCTACGTTTAATGTAGATTCAAAATGTGCCGGAGTTTTTGGTGGATACAAAATAAACTACACTGGCATAGTGTAGCGACCAACCTCAGCAGTCCGTTGAACCAAACACGTTGCTATTTCACAAAAAAATAAACATCACTAATTGTCATGTAGCGAACCAGTCACTTTATTCCTCTCAAAAACGTATAACACCTTACAAAAATATTATCGAGATATTCAAAAATATTTTTCATAGAACAAGTTTTTGTATCGTAGAGTTACGAAGAAGTTAGACGCGTAACCCGTACACACACCCGTCGAGTGTGCCGGCCGGCGCAGAACTAGCCCGCCGGTCTCATTCCGTACAAAAGTTTTAAGTCATGGAGACGGCAAAGCTATGTCGCGCCTCTACAACTCACGCACACAGCTATGTTTGACACCCTATGCACAAACACGAAAGCGAGCTTCCAAGTTCACTAAATAGACGAACACAAACACTAATGCACGCCAACACCGTCTACCCCCTGTTCATGAGACGTGAGGGAGAGAGCAATATCAACAACGTATTTAAACGCGTGCGTGCGAGGGAGAGTTCGCTATTGAACAGATGTATATCATTTCACGCAGGTAAGTATTGAAAATGTTCGTGTGTACGAATGAGACGGCGTACAAATTTAGCAAGCGAAGCCGGTCGGGTGCGAAAGGGACAGGAAGTGTTCAAGTCACCCACTATGCATTCCTTCCTGATACCGGCGCGCCGTCGTACCTTTCGATCGTTCAAGTGGCAGATGAAGCTTTCAGGGCTGTCACATTGTATGGCAGACTCGCAAACGTCACACACTATAGTAAGTTGTCATTGTATAATTTACTTTTTTAAATTACGTCTATGTTACTATAAATTCTGTGCTGCGTAAATAAAAAAATCTTTCGAAATTAGGAATGTAAGGAATACCTTCCGGTAATAAAATAATTATGAATGTATTTGATTTTAAATTATTATCTTCGTATGTACATGAAAATATTTTATAACATTGTATTATCTGGATGGTCTTTAATTAGTGTTATTGACTATTTTTGTATTACCATAGTAATTTTTGTGTATATATTGTAACTTATAAATCGCCTGAATAAAAATGATGATTACAATAATAAGAAAATAGTTGTGGCGACTACCCGCAACGCATTAACAAAATGACGTCACACGTTTCTGAATCACGCTACCGACGTTTTCTCAACATCGTGTATATATACAAGCTCCGAACTGAGACTGTACTCACATAAATTTCACAGGTAATAAAAAAATTGCCATGATTTTTTTTAATGTTTCCTTCTACAAAATGTAAGTACATATTTTGAAAATATTTTCACAGAGTGGATGACTTTGCACCGAGTGGTAAAATTAACAAGTAGAGAGCAAAGTATAGTATGAATAAATACAACCATAATTTATTTACCGATATAAATTGGTATAATTATCAACCAAACATTTTTTGAAGTTATATTCCTTTTGGCGCGTTAGGGAAAAAATATGAGAGTAAATTTTTACAATGCGCGCGCACACCGCCACGAAAAAATGACACCCTGAAGTTAGCTACAGGCAACATTTTAGTTTTTTTTAATATAAAAGTACTAGGCGATCGTAATTTGCAAGAGTTGATGATGTCAAGACAGTACTATTCTATTATGAATGTATAGTATCGTGCGTATAATCTAGTCTGCAGTCTAGTATTTTTAAGTAAAAACCTTTTTGTTATTGTCCAAAGTACCAGCCCTGTACAGAGATGTCACAAGTAGCAGGTACAAAGAGTAACTAGATAAGATGCACTGAAAAATTTGGCCAAGAGCTTTTACGCATTAACGTTTTGATTTTTTTTATCTGAATTCCAATGTTCACAGAATATGGAATTATTAAAATAGTAGTATGTATACGTGACGAGTTTCTTATTGATTTAAATCATACTTACATGTAATTAAATGTTCTTTAAAATATATACGGTTAATACATATTTTTTTGCAACATAACATAATTATGCTTCATTTAAGAAAAAAATGCTTCACTTATATAAAAAAATATTTATATTTTGTAGCTCCCGTTTTAAATTCAAAGGTGTAGGAAAAAACATAATTCAAAATACTACTACTAAAAAATATAAAAAAATCTAAAAAACATATTTTTTGTATGTGTTAAAGTCACAGATGTAGCTTAGTATCAAATTTATCAACTTTCACCTACTCACTAATAGATGTCTCTGTAAACAGTAAATCGTAATAGAATTAACACTACCACATAGCACTTGGGGGAAACACATTTGCGCAATGTAATGCTATTAGTATTTTAATTCTTAGTGTATTTTTTACATCGTAAGTTATTTTCTGAACTACACTGCACTGATAAATCAAAAAGCTTAAATATACACGAAACAAGCCTATAAAACACCACAACATCACAAAAAACTTGTATGAAAATAATACTCTCGCCCAGCATGAGTCTTTAAGGTAACATAATTTTGTTTATAAAAAGAGGTCCGAAGAATTGGCGGGTATCAGAGAGCGTCAAGCGAACACTTCTGCGAAACCGGAGCCTTCGCCCCCGCGCACCGGCCCGACGCTAATTCACCGCGACACCATATCACAATATACAATATGTTTCCACTTACCCGACGCACAAATTAGTATTATGTTTACACCTCCCTTTTTATACCTTTTTCATTCCTCATCACATGTGACAGCTCGACTTCACCCAGATTCGGACGCACAATAAGGACGTACGATCCTCTCGATTCTAGCGCTATCACACGTCCAAACTCTTATCGGACCCGACGTGGCGATCGCTCGAAAATACAAAAAATACACGTAAAATATGACGTGTTTTTGACAGCTTGACACGGGTAAAGTGTTCGCGGTACACTTCATTAACTTTTCGGGTCTCAGAAATCCCTAGTGCGAGGCTGTGGTTTCCACAAAAATTCAAATTGAGACGTGTTTTACGTCAGATAGATCTAATATGTAAGTATAAACTGTACGAAATTGCTTCATAACTTAGTTTTGAATACAAAAGCGTATAAAGTACTTTATGGCAAATATATTTTTCCTTTTTTTTATAACATAGAAGTAACAAACGAGCATGCAGTCCGCCTGCTAGTAAGTGGGTACTGCAGCTCATCGACATCCGTGGTAGACCCTGGATAAGATTAGTGTCCTACCGAAGGTCGGCCACAGATGCGTCGCTACCCCTGAGGACTAAGTTGGAACGCCTCGGATGGATCTCTCCCTTACCACACCCTTCAAACCATAAACAGCAGCGCTTAACACTGCTATCATAAGGAAAAAATAGGTGTAACGGTGGTGACTCCGGAATCGAATCAGAACGGGTTCTACCACCTTCAGAATATACGTATGTATAAACTATACGAAATTGCCTCATAACTTAGTTTTGAATACAAAAGCGTACAAAGGACTTTATGGCAAACATATTTTTCTTTAATCTTCACTACATTTTTCATCGTTTAAACGTGTCTGTTTATTCGTACAAAGCGATAAACCTTCAGGCTGCTAGACAATTTCTCCAACAAGCATCTTTATCACGATACGAATACCTCGGATAAGACAGGTTGTACATTTTTGCTCGGCTCCATAATAATCTAAAACA
>DWNM01000156.1:0-13264 GCA_018250375.1 Narcosius parisi helen
TCTAAATGATGAATTTAGATATCTGTTCTGGGTCTGGGTGTTTGTGTATTTGTCTATGTGTGTCCATAGCACCCACGACACAGGTAATCCGTGTGGGGCTGTGAGTGTAGAAAGCGTCTTAAATTCATGTTTCTATGTGAAAACGGATTATCATGGAGATCACACTTGCCTAGATCAATTTTAGTAGTAAAAAATCTAAATACAAACATTCGTTGAAATCATTAGAGCCGTTTCGGAGAAACCTAACATACAAGTGTATATACAAGATTTGCTCGTTTAATGTATAGGATGATATTTAAACATTGTTTTTTTACCATAATTTCCATACATTTTTTACAGAAGTAACGTCGTACTAGAACGTGATAAAATCGGTCATTGATACCTTAGAAACCTGTTAACCAGCTCAGATGTAACGCGTTTATTATATCACAAGATCCATAGTAAAAAATCAATTCTTCGTCGTTCTAATTAACACATTATAACACTATAAAACTTTCACCGAGCTTATACAACGCCGATGCGTTCGAACAAGTGTAAAGGGTACAATTCCTAAATGATCTCTGCCACGTGTCTTCGTGTTTGTTTGTAAAGGCGCACGAGACCACACAGTAAGGAGGCAATCATCTGACCATCGCTCACCCTGCTCCGACTCTGTAATCACGCCATCATTACCTCTAATGACGTGTTAACGTTGCTTTATGGGAATGCCAAACATGACGTTCACATTTCGGTCATTTACATTTGTTTGTCCACTATCTTCGTGTTTGTTCAAGTCTTCTAAGACAGAGGGCGGCGTCTCGGCTAGCCACCGGTGTGCATGGATTTAAGTGCAACTTGGTATTGGGTTATGTTTCATGTTTGTTATGTTTCCTGTTTCTTGTATCCAAGTTTGTCCATCTGTTTTGTTCGGTCTAGCGTCTTTAGTCGTCTTTTAAGTCGCTTCTTTGCTTCAATAACGTGATAAGTCCGTATAATCGTTTTATTTATTATTTGATAATTGAAATCTCCGTGTTTGATTTCATTTTCTCTTAGTTATTAAACTATGTACCTAATCTTAAATTAAGTAAAATAATCAATTCGTTTATATACAATGATTTTTTAAAAGTTAAAAATAGCTTCCTGTAAAATTGTATTTCTCAAGATAACACGTTACTGAAGCAAAGAAGCGAAGTGAATCCTCTTGTTCCCGGTTTAGGAGCATAAGAGGTAGATACAGCTGAGTAAAATTTGATGTTTGATTTAAATTGTTGTCGATTTTTGTTTTACCTAATTCCTTACATACCTAACTACAACTAAATATTTTGTTATTCCTGTAGTGGTTGCTGGATTATGTAATCAAAAGCCTTTTTAATCATTTCCCGCCTGAGAGTACTCGCCTGAGAGAATCATTGGATATGGCGAGGAATCTGACGTGACCGTGGGATTCAAATATGTAAACACCAATGATTCTCATGTAGTTTCCCACTCATCACACTTGGCTTTCGTAGGTGCGAAATGTAGGTTGCGAAGAACCACTCTGTTCCAAACATGTAGCTAGGAAATTATGCATATGCTGCTTTCTCATTCCATTAAAAATCAAGGTTGGATTGTGTGCTTATTATAATTTGTCACTTTGGATATGGTGTAATGTATTGTGTGATAATTAGAAATCGTTGCGTTATCCGTTACTTTGTGTCGTTTCGGGGTGAGAAAGAACGAAATTAGTTACAATTTAATTAAATGATTATAACGGCGTCCAAAAGTTAGTATTTAGGGCCGATAATGATGGATCAATTAAGTTGATATGTTTAGGTATGTGCGTGTTATATTCAGTTGTAATATTACGTAGCTTGTGCTATTAAATAGCATATGTGATGTCAGTAAATGGTTGAAATGCATTTAAAGTACCTAATTCAGGGACTTTACGACCAACAATATCGTTAATTACAAAATATTATAAGTTTCTAACCGTTTAGTCCGCGATTGCATGTAATTGCAGATTTCAAGATAAGTTTCATATAGGTAAGATATGTTTTATTATGTACGTGCTAGGATTATTCATAAGTTTAAAGATAGGTGATAGCACCATATTGAGAATTATATATCTATGATTACTTTGAATATAAAATATTTAAAGTTTTTGTTTAACAACGACGATGTCTAATTTATGTTTACTGTAAACTATCTGCCTAATGTTTGAAGTATTAATAAAACATTTATGTTTCATTGAACGGCTAATATCTAAGGTGGCTAATATAACTTTAAGGTCGTAGAACCTTTTGTGGTTCGACTCCGCAGGCATCACCGCCACACTTTTTTCTTCCTAGTAATAGCAGTTTCAAGCGCTGCTATACTATGGGTTGGAGCGTGTGGTATACAGTTGTTATACAGTAAGTTGGAACGCCGCGGATAAGTTATCCGCGGCGTTCCAACTTAGTCCTCAGGGGTAGCAACGTGTGTGTGACCGACCTCGAGTAAGATTCTAATTTTATCTGGGGATGATTACAGATGTCCATCAGGTAGGCTGCATGCTAAAAAAATGTTATAAAACTGTGTGATGTCAGTATCTCCGTGAATACCATGAACGGGAGCTTCATTTCTCGGATTCCCTTTGTCTGTCTTTCTTCCCATCGTTCTGGGCTTTTCTCCAATTTTTTCACGATCCAATCTGCACTGCTTTGGATCGCTCTTCCTGAGAACGTAAGACGTGAGAAGAAGTGTGTGTTAGAGTTTTTGCTAGTGTTTAAGAGTTTCTTACTGGACGTATTTAAGTTTAGAGAATGTCCTAAACTGAAATTTAAATTGATACTTAAGATCCGAAGTAAAATATTTATGTGTTATTTTATTAATACTCGTTGTAAAGTTATTGAATAAAAACACTGCTTGAACTGCTTTACATTCTAATACGTGTATTAATTTGAATGCAATATCTATTGTGTATTTGTATTAATATTTTGTGCATAAATCATAACTTTGTTCACTGCTTTTAAACTTTCACGGTTACACAAAAATAGGACTGGTTAAGAACACCCACGGTTGTCTACCTTCCGGACCGTGTTAATACGTCCCTGTTGGTTTTGTGTATTCGACAAAATCGTTTTACTGCAGGTGGAAGCAATAATGTTCTTTAACGTCAAAGGAATACTAGTTACATGGAGATCATCTTCCCGTACGCATTCACAAGCTATGCCTAATTCACACTCCGTATTTAGCTGAACTTTGTGAAACACAACAAAGATGTAATGATGACCGTGGTAATGCATTTCGTGTATTTAAAGACGGTCGCCGCAATGCACGTTAATTAAATTATCAGTGCAGACTTCCTCATTATTATTAAAACTCGTTTACACAAACACGTAACGAAATCTGGTCGTATATCAAGCAATTTCTCAAGAGCCGTTTTAATAAAAGGAAATATTGTAGCAGTTCTCGAAATAAATCGATTATGCATTCAGAAATTCATATTGAGCTGTCCGCGGCGCCTTAAACAGTGCAGTCACGTCCAATCTATAATAATGGTTACAGCAAAAAAAGCGTGTAAAGGTCGCGGCTGATAATAGGCAGATCTCACGAAGGTTCTCTGCGCCGACCGACCTGAGGCGCCAGCACTGAGTGCTACCCGCTGTGATACCTCACGGCGACCAATATCTGGTGGCATCTTCGTCCTTCGGTCAATAATATAGAAATGAGAAGCTATTAATAAATCGGGGACCCTGTTTGTTGGTCACGAGTGCCCCAGGATGTTAAAATTTGCCGAATGAATTCACACCCGCGGCTTCCCTATCCCCTCCTCGTTATAAATCAAACGCAGGTACGATTCAGTCTAGTGCAGTCGTGTGTAAGCTGCGAGTAGCTGGGGCGTACGCAAAGCGACGTCGGTTTATGTCGTTTCTGTTTTTGGCGATGCTTTGATATTAATTATAGCTGAGAAATATTTTGATATAGGTACTACTCTTTATGCTACATTATATGTTCAAGTAGTCTTTTCTACAGTAAGCTTTTTGTTATAAAATAATTATTATTAGGAATTATTATATTGGTTATTTTTTTGGCTTAATAAACTTTGGTCGGAACTGTACAAGTAGAGCCGATGTCCTTTTTTCTTTAATCTTGATTTTAAGACATCGCACGGTTCAAATGTTCGTTGATTTATTGATGTTTTGTTATCGACAACATTTGTGTAAACAACTACGCTTGTTCTATAAAAATATTTATTTGGCTGTATTTCGAATTACTACCTTATTTTTATCGATAAATTATGATGTTTTTGTATCTATTAACGATACTCATTGTTGTATTGAAATGGAAAATATAAATAAAACGGTAGATACAAGTACTACAGAGGTCCATTCTAATAATGAAATTGATAGTAAAAAGTTCATGTGTGACTATAATATCACTATCTATTGAGCCTTTAAGATATTAATAAAAAGCTAATAGTCTTGACAGCAGTGATCAAAAGAATTATCACGGTCCAAACAAATTGTAGTGAGGTTCATCTTGACAATGAACTTGCCAGTCAGGCCTTCCCTATCTGCGACCGTGCGTACCCTCCTCACGTGTGACGGCACTAGCATTTGTTTGTCCGCAGCTGCGGTGCCGACAACATATTTATTGTGCTCATTAACCTTCAAGAACGCTATTTAATTGTCGGCCGTTTTTTATTCACTTCACCTCTGACCCTTACGACTTATTGCTCCTCGGCCTCTCTTTGAAAGAGAGAACTGGCTGTTATTTATTATCCGAGACGGGGATGCGTGTCGCTTCTATCTTTGTGGCGCTTGTGAGCTCATCTGTATGATTTATTCGGTTATAAGGACGTGATTACTGTCACACGCCCGGGAATCGTGTACGACCGACGCCTTTATCCTACGACGGCATTGTGGCTCCACAACTCGGATGTGAAAATTTCTGGATTCGTATTGATGTATTTAGTTTGTGGCATAGTACTGGATTGGGAGTGAAACTATAACAACTATGTACGAGACCGTGGATTACGAAATTATCTCAGTCCACTCAAATGTTTGTTTTTAAAATATGTATTCCTTAATTACACGAGATGTACACTTGTACTATAAACTATTTCTATCCATCAACACCACCAGAGTATGAAGAAAATGCCACAAGAGTATGAATAAAAACTTAGTTAACCCATACTTCTATGTGAACATTTTCATAAGCAGCTTATGTTAGAGATGTGGTACGATAATGAAGTCCTCATATTGTAATATCGGTTGAGTATGTAGAATATGCTGTAGCGGCGATATTTTCAAATGACCGCCTATTTCTCACGCAGTATGAGCCGGTACTTGGAGGGCCTAATACCCGATCCTAATGATCAAAACATACAGGAATTTCTGTATACAAATGTGTATATTGAATAATAATCCTCCAGCACAATTAGAATCTTACCACGTTAGATATTACACCGTGTTTGTGTTGTAACATCGGATCCATTGTGTTTTTCTGTGTTCATTCGTTTTGGAATTTGAATACTACATCATTTTGGATTACAAAGTGACATCTCGATTCCGAATGTCGACATAGTCAATTAAAAGAGCGCAAATGCATAGACGTCTGTACAGATTGAATCACCTCTGCTTTATACTATTGTTACATGGGATTCGTATCACAATGAAAATGTTGCTACTATTGTTCTGGTGCTTTCTATCTGAGCGTTGTTCACTCCGGCTTTGACGTCTTCATACGTGCTATCGACAACAGTAAATTGTGGTATCATGTCGGTACCGTCGTCGGTATGGAACCGTTTATTGATTGGTATCGTAGTTTGTCCGCTGTTCACTTTGAATAAAATTCGAATTATAATTAATCACGGTTGCGCCGCGTGGGAGAGCGTCGCGCACCAACCGCCGATCTATCATATTTTGTGATAACGCCACTAGGACGCATCTTGTAAACGTATTGCCTCGATCCGGTACGAAGCACACGTATGCTACATTATTTTGTGTAACAGTGAATACTATTTGTATACCCACTAGGAAGGTAGTTAACGTCGTTTAACACACGGACACCCTTTCGATTATATCTGTAGAAAGAAAAGCAACGTTTTAACCTTTTTTCGTTCGTGATGCCACTCTATCAGGACATTGCGGTATTATCAAGACGACGGTGTCGATGACAACAATAAAATCGGATCATAAAGATTCGAGCGCACCCTTTGAGAGTTCACATGCAATCTCGCCGCTCAATTTTATTTCCAATAGCTGCGTAAATAGCTAGGTAACGAGGGACACCCCGGAGCTACGGAGGCTGCTGTCAATTGAATTTGTCTGCAAGCGCGCCGTGCATTAATAGCGCACTAAACTATGTTCAGTACTATTATTGATATTTTCATAAAAACATCTATCCATTGAGTGACAGTGTTCAATACTTGTTTCGTTTAATGCATCTTTATGTTATTTGGTATTTTATGTGTTGCTTATGGCATACAACTGTTGCGTATGTACTTTATTACGTAGGTTTGTGATGATTTGATCGGTCCGAGTTACGATGTCTGTTTTATTGTATGATCGAAGCATGTTCCTATATTTGTAACGGCCACTGTTGTGTTTAACTCGTTATAATAGTAATGTATTATAAATTGTATGTCATAATATAACCGATTAATGTTTAATGTTCTAATTATGCCTTTTCTTCAGTGTCTCTCTCGGCTCGTTCCCACGTTCTTGTCTCTCACTCGTGTTAGCTGTGAGCGCCTAATATCGCGCTGTAATGTGTTTATTAAGCGTCGTTCCCTTTAATTGCGCACCATTTAACATACAATGTGCAGTGGTCTGATTTGCGTGTAAGCTGAGTGTGGATGAGATCGCATCTCCACCAATAATGCTTCTTACGCACGATACGCGGTCAAGTGCGTGTGAAATAGGTATTAGGGATTGTTTCCACTGAAGAGGTTCCACCGACAAAATTGTTTGTACTGGATGTCGGTTGCGAGAATAATTTACGCTTTTGGATGATTCGCACGCAAGACATGATCTCTTAATTCGTCAATTGACTCCCAATGTTCTAAATCATTATGTTCGTTCGAAATGACAATTAATAATTGTCACTATTTTCCTTTGTATAATTTATATATTTTCTGCGAACTTTCGCATAAAGATATTGCTTAATACAGTGAGGCTTCTGCTCTTAACAAAGAAAAAATGTTCAGACATTTCATGTTTCTTGTACATTATTCTCAACGAAGTTTTTCATTTTATTTAAAACGTTTCTTCCTTAGGTATCTCCATATGTTTATGTCGTGTCGTCAACCAGTACGGATCTCGTTCGCCGTTCGTTGCTGTTCGCGTTTCGTCATCGCAAGCCATGAATAACACTGTGCTCATTATTGCTGCGGATATTTGAAGATCGGCTTTATTCATGAGAGAGCTTATTCACGTGTACATCACTTTGTATATTTTTGTCTTTATAATTAGCGAACAGACATCGTTCCCATCGCGGGAACTCGTGTATACCTACAGCAACCTCCATTACTGTTCTTTCGTTTTGTCATTGGTAAAGATTGATATAGATCCCCGGAGTTGAATGCAATACCGGAAACCACCCGCGGTCCATTGTCATTTCGATCTATTCGGCAACAATATTGAATAGGCGATGAAAAATGGTGTCGTTTAACTCAGTTTGGCCGGCCATTATGTCAACACGAATACCTTAATCGCCGCACATAAGTTGTGGATCGAAAGTGTTTGATAAATACGCGCTTGTCACCATTACCGAATGTGATCTACGCTCCTCATTAGCTCCCTCTAAATAAGATATCATCCGGTGATTAAGTGCTAACACGGTGTGATTATTTTATTGCATTCCAATGTCAATAAACAACCGATCGATTAATGTTCCGTTTAAACTGTATTGCTAAGAGCACGTATAATGTTTAACACAAACTTCTGTGTACGGTGTAGTAATGGGTTATTACCGATAATATTAATTAATGATCGTGTAGATATAAAATATCTATCACCCATGTACTTGTAAGAGATCTTATGCATTTATCTGATCGATAAATTAAGGCTCGTATCTGTCGAAATAAAAACCGTACCATTAGTTTATGCTAAACTTGTATAAAATAGATAGATACATATTTTATTGTGAGAAACAAACTATACGCTTAACGGTACTCATTTCCTCTATAAATATAATAAATGTAACATATTATAGTTAAGATACGGGTATGATTAACGTTTTAAATAAAGGTATTTAATAACTGTTATATGATTTTTTAATGACTCTTTTTCGGTCATCGAAATTGATAGTTCAATTTCGTTGTTTTCGTTAGTGAGTCGTTAGTGTCACTGGCGGGCCCGAGGCGATGCAAATTAAGATATTCAGATGGAATTCGCTTTTGATTTACAACTATATGAAGTTCCGCTTTATGCCGTTTACAAGAATATAAAACATAGTTTGGTATTTAGTCTACAGACGAAACTGTAGTGTACTCTTTTTAAGCGACTTCCCAAAGGAAAGAGGTATTTAGGTATATAGGAGATCTATTCATGTAATTTTTTTTAAATTATTATTTTGATGAACGTGCGTTAAGCTGCTGTCTCCTGTTAAGGAAAATGTTGATGCGCCCTAATTTGTACCCGTTCGCTTAGAAGTAGTCTATTTACTTTTATTTTAAGAAATTGTTGACAGTAGACAGACAGGCTAACGTTTGGCTACGATCTTACCTGATGTTAAGTGAGATGCAGCCGAGGATGTAGCACACTTGCCTGGAAAATGCCTATTCATTCTAGTCTGGAGTGAATGAGGAGGATTGTATGAGTTTCGTAGGTTTCAGGCATATTCTTTGGTGACTGTATCACTCTATGTGAGTTCAGAGTTCATGAAGGGTTTTTAACAGTGATACGTTTCTATAGAGTTTTATGTAAATATAGATTTGTATGATTTATGTAAAATATAGATAGACTCGATCTATATTTTTGTTAGAAACTGTAATGATTTTTATGCTGAAACTGTCTGTCGATATCTCTGAAGGGAGTGGATCGTCCTAGGAGCGCGTGGGGATTCGTTGTACGAACTACAAACTTATTAAAAGCAATACAACATAAAATAGTGCCATTCTTGTTTCGAGCAGTTTTATTACCAAATTTTTTTCTTGCTCCTATTTTTCAACCGCAGTAAGGACGCGTTTCGACGATTATATCACTTATTAACTTCTAATGACTATAAAATTTGTTGCTTCAATACGGATCTTCAGTATATTAATCCTGGTTTATGACCCAAGCAAGGCTATAAGAATTTTGTACATAATCAAATTCGGTGGTTCCTTTAATATTTTATTATCTGTATAATTTATAGACTACGAAATGATTATAACAGCTGTGTCGTAAATATTTTTACGTAGGTACCTATTATTTGAGTTTATAATATTCAAAACAAGATTTTTTTCCATACATGTTAATTATCACTTTGTCAGCTAATTCTTAACCGCGCGTTAATTGAACATCGTCGTCACATAATTAATTAATTAACGAATACATAATTAAGGAATTCGTGTATAATTGAATGGTTTTTCGTTTTATTACTGCGTTCGAGCATGCATATTTAGTGATGTAGGAAATGATGATGGTCGGTTTGTGTGGAGTCGCCTCGTAAATCATATCCACCACGTATGCGGCTGGATTGAGATGTTATTGCTTTATAACCTAAAATAAGGCTAATGAACTATTGCGTATTCGTCGAAAGTTAACTCGGGCCCTTTATACACCGTCCGTCCCTGAGATGAGGCTGCATACGACATATGATAGAAAATTAACATATACTGTAAGGGAGTAATTGGGATGTAGCCAATCGCGACCGACGACCGCGACAAACAAAAGCTAGCGGGGCGCGCGACCCACTGCATCGTATGAATTTATATGGAGCACCAGACAAAACACGCGACAGCGTCGCTTGCATGCCACACCCACTTGTCGCGTCGCACTGTCGCGTGCTTCGTCGTGCCCTATATAAATTCATGCGAAGCATTAGCTTTTGTTTGTCGCGGTCGTCGGCCGCGGTCGCCTACATCAGAATTATTCTTTAAGCTGTTGAGGGCAGCTGACGAAACACAATCAATGATCATTTTGCGTCGTTTTTACATGGACTGTAAGTAAGCCGCCTTATGTTGGTATAAAAAAGGTTTTCTCCGACAAGTATTCATGTCACATTAGCATAACCTTCTAGTACATAATGTTATGTACTGTTTTACTTGAATTAAACATGTAAGAGGTAGTGGTGTTATCTTTATTACTGGGGTCGTCGCACCGAATGTAACTTGGGTCAAACGGGCATATTAATCGTCCGCGCGAAAGGTTTTGCTTCAATTCTTATCTTTTAATTCAATTTACACGCGTACCGAGCTTGTTGATCGAGAGATTTATCGCCGATAATTCAGAGTTTATCTGTTAACAATCTTAATTTCTTCATTATATCGGGTCTCACCGGGCTATTTTTGGAATGAAAGTTCAATAATTACTTGTTTAACATTGATACGACCACTTGATTAATTTCAAAAATTTTAATGTTATGTCAGAAATTTATATTAATTCTACATTTGCGTTGAATGTTTGGTTTGGTCCATGTTATTACCATGTTTATCGAGCCTTATCTTTGTTTCATCGGCAATATATGGTTAGGTCGGCGAATTAATCCTGAGAAAGTTTAGCTTAGACTTTTCGAATAACGTAATTATACTACGCCTTTTAATTTGCGACTATTAATCGTTGGTATTCACATAACGCTGAAAAATATAAATTACTTAATAATGTTACAAAATGGCTTTTGAATTTTCCTCCTAATTATGTTTTAATAATTTTAATTTCTCTAAACGAAAACGTATATTTCTTTTTCTTATTGACACCTTTATTCTAACCACATTCCATGTCAGAATGGTGATTTAAATTAATTTTATTTATATAATCATCATTATCAACCCATTACTGTCCCACTGCTGGGCACGGGTCTCCTCCCATGAGAAGGATTTAGCCATAGTCCACCGTGCTATCCAAGTGCGAATTGGTGGACTTCACACATCTCTGAGAACTTTTTATTTTGAAGAATTCTCAGGCGTGTAGGTTTTCTCACGATGTTTTCTTTCACCGTTAAAGCAAGTGACAATTAATTTCTAATACGCACATAACTTAGAAAAGTCAGAGGTGTGCCTGGGATTTACACTTCGGACCTCCCGTTTGAGAGGCTGAGTTCCTAACCACTAGGCTATCACTGCTTATAATATATATATTACAAGTTATCATTTCATAAAAAAACGATAATAGTAGTTTATAATTACGTCTGACGGAGTAAAAATGATTGCTTTCAAAACACACATTGCATTCAATATTGGCTGTGAAGCCTTTTGATGAAAATATCCATGTCATGTTATTGCGGGAATCTCAAAAATCGTTTTATTTGCACATTGCAATGAAATATTTTTGTTCTGACAATTCGATGGAAGATGTCGAGTAATTGTATGGACAGACAATAAGTAGGTTAATTATTGGCTGCCAATATAAGCCAATTACACATATATAACACCAACTTCCTGATATTGCGAACAGTCTAAGGAAGTGATAATTATTATAAGGACGTCATGTTTACAGGAAATCACGAACTATGAAATCTCTGATTATATTATTATGTTATGTCCCACTGAAGTGATTGACGCTTCAGTGGCCACGAGGATGACGACGTGATGACGGTCAAAATAGGTCAAAGATTAGGCCTGAGCCGAAGGTTATTTTTATAATATAGAAGTAACAAACGAGCATGCAGCCCACATCATGGTAAGTGGCAACTGCCGCCCATGGTCTTCTGTAATCAACCACAGATAAGATTGGAGTTCTGCCTGGAGTCAGCCACAGATCCGTTGCTGCCACTGAGGACTAAAATGGAACGCCGAGTAAACTAAAAGTAATTTACTACCTTCAACAACAATCGTCAAATCGCGATATTAAGTTTCCTGCGATCTAAAAGTTTCAATATAATAGCTTCCCGGAGTATTCTCGGAGTGCTATGACATGGGGTTCTTCAAGGAATAAATCCCTTAAAGGTATAAAATAGTTCCAATAAAATAACAAACAAGTTGATCTACTGCAACTTTCGCTCTGTAAAATGTTCCTTGAGGAATATCTAAATTCTATGAAATAAGATGTCTTTGAAACCTGCAAGTGTTATTTAACCTATTTTACACTATGCACACTACCATGGAACCTTGAGTAAAAATCTTTTGGCGATAGTTTCAATGAAGAATATTAGCGATAATGTCAATATGTCTCTACGAGCTGCTTTAAAGCTGTGGTGTTAGAGAAAGACAAAAACGGATAGTCGCGTCTCGAATCTCCTAGTAGTAGTCTCAGAGCGGGCGGCAGCGCGCGCACGCTGGCCCCCCGGTCGATACTACACCAGACTCCCATGTTTTTTATGTCCTTTCACGTCACGAATAACCCAATAAAGAAGACTTCCAATTACTAAATGCAATTTTGCGAATGGGTTCGTTTTATGACGTGTCAAGTGAGCCAGTGGGATTACAGTTAGTTATTAACTACAAGATTCCAATTTCAGTCTATCTTCACCAAATAAAAATTGATGCGTCGATTCCTACCTTACCGACAGAATTTTTCTTATTTGAAACTTTGGCGCGCAGATAACGTAGGTTGTGCACGAGTACCAATGGCATACCTCTCGTAACTCATTTCACATATCGCATTTCGGTAAAAGTCACGGTTATTATAAACAATATTAATTTGACGTTAACGCTAATTTTAACTTAGTAAAGTCATGAAAAGGAATACTAAATTGTTACATATACGTTGATTCGAATAATTAAAAATAACGGAAAACGGACGATTGAACGTACCTGTAGGTTATGATGCGGCTGCGTAAGATGAAGTTGCTGCTGCTGCGACATATGCAGATGATCGATCGGTGGCGGGTTAGGACGCGGTCGATAATTGCCGTAGCCCCTATACCGCGCCCAGTCACCGCCGGTCGCCTGCTGATGTTGTTCCGCCATATGTTTCAATGTCTGTGCAGCCGGGGACATTTCACCTCCGCCGTAAGGCCGCGGTGCAGGCTCGCCTTCAGGTGGTTCCAGACATCCGACACCGCCGCCACCGTTCAGTTTCCCGCCGTCCAGATCGAAATCCTTCATGAGCTCGGGGAACTCGGATATCTCCGTGATGAGGTGTTCGAAGGCGTCATCCCCGTCATCTTCGCCGATGAGGTCCGCGAGGCCCGGGAAGGCGGAGGCGGCGTCGCGCTCGAGTGCGGCCGCGCATTCGTC
>DWNM01000157.1:0-13236 GCA_018250375.1 Narcosius parisi helen
TTAGGACTTTTGTCAATTATGAGCATAACAATTTTAAAATTTTCTCCATTCTTTATTAGATGACTTGATTTTACATAACATCTCCTATGCTTAATGATGTCAGTAATAAGGTAGACATTGTATTAACACAGTGACAGACGATCAAGGTTATCAAGTATGCGGAGCTGCGCATACTGTTGGTCCATGTGCCCCGCCTAAAGCGGAAATAGTTCCACTGTCCCTGTCCCCTACACCAGTAACTCACTATAATCATTCATAGAATGTCACAGGCCCGCACCAGGCCCGACAATCGGAGTGAAATCGCGTCCGTCACGGCATAATTCGTTTAATTCCGATACAATCAGCTAAATTACGAGTTTTCGGAGTCGATTCAGTTCGGGTCACCGAGGTTTGGGATCGCGTTGAAACAATGGCCATCGTGAGTGCAGTATCAAGAAACTATTTTGTATTTTTAAATGAATTTATCGATAAGGCAGACAAGTCACCTGATGGAAACTAGTCGCCGTTTATAGATATTTTTAATATCAGGAAATCATGACAAGTACTTTCGTATCATTTCTGTAGATTCTTCATTCATATCATTCTGAGAAAGTTTCCGAACTTTGGAAGATTACCTTCCATTTCTTGCAGTTCGTATACAATATTAAGTTACTATGCTAACTTAACTTTAACGGCTAAGTTACGGGAGTCAGTGAAAATTTAAAACATGAAAAAGATGTATAAAACAAAATCTTGTATGTATCAAATCAAAATCAGTTAATATCAACAAAGGAATAAAATCGAAATGCTCAATGTGATATTAGTAGGATAGTTAAGTAATTAGTTAGTATCAGGTGCTACTTTGCGGAAATTCATATTATAAAGTTAGGATGAAAACTACTTCGCAACAATCCGCTACCAATATGCATGATGGTATGTATTTTATGACCGCCTGATTTAAACTTTATTTTAAACCCTCTCCACGTTCTACAAAATAATGGGCTACAATTTCCGAACGACATTTGTGTCGAGAATAAAATACCACAATGTAATTAAATATGACATAATTTCACATTAATTAAGCACTTTAACAAACAGTTTCGCATTAATTAAGCAATTCAGTACAAATGTATCTAAGACAATATTAATTCTTCAAGTCGTAGCTTTTCAAAACAAGAGCAAGCGGCGCAGTATAACCGGTAGGCTAATCTAATTAGCATTGGTGCCGATTCGATTCTGCGTTTGCTTGGAAAATGATTTATTGCATACATTATAACTGGTATAACCAGCATTGAAAGTATTTAGAGAACCAAATAACGTAATGTTTACGGACAAAGACATATTTAATTGACATAATATTTTTTAGCGGAAGTCGCTAGCGGATGTACTAGTACACTACAATTATTGTGGCATAGAAACTACGTATGAAATATTAAGAAGGTGGTAGAACCCTTTGTGGTTCGACTCCGGAGGTACCACTGCCATAGCTATTTCTGCCTAATAACGGCAATGTTAAACGGTTTGAGCGGTGTAGTAAGGGACACATACATAACCGAGGCGTTCCATCTTAGCCCTCCGGGGTAGCACCGCAGCTCTGATCGACCTCAAGTAGGAGGTCAGGAGTTGATTACAGATGTCCAAGGGCGGTAGTTGCCACTAACGCAATCGGCCTGCGCTCCGTTATTCAACTCGTGTCATAACATTCATTCCTACAACGGTCGCGGCGACGGTCGGACGTGCCGCAAGGACACAAATTTCAGATTGTTTTTTTGAGTTCCAGTCCCTGTGGTCGAATTACAAGACTTATCAATCCGCCTCACAGACAAGAACGTGGACAGCGCCTACTATTAATGTAGGCAGTGAGTGGTGTATTGAAATGGTAACTTTGATCGATCTTAAATGTTCAAATTGAACACAGCGCACCATCGACAGTAAAATAGCAAAGGGGAATGCATCCCGCCGGATGTTATGTGTTCATTGCCACATCCTTCAAGTAATGTACAGAAGCTGTACACCGCTGTAAAAGTGCAGATAAAGATGAGTACCGCCTCAGGCTAAGAATGCACTGGACGGTGTTAGCTGGCGCTCAGACGTGCGAATATCAAAGTTTACTATACTGCAGTTTCGTGTGGTGAAGTAGCCGCCACGGTTGCGGAAACCTCCGCAATCTCTGCGGAAAACGATCGTAAGCGGATTTATCAAGTTGCCAGTTATATGACTTCCACAGCGGTCGCCAATTACCGCACTGGGCGCGATTATACAAGTTATTGGCCGGTGTAACTAGAGCTGCAGATAACCAGGCACGTCGCGGCTGTAAAGCACGCCATGGAAATGGCACCAATCCTTTATATAAGAATTCTTTTTATATTCTACGCTTCTTGCGGTTTCGCGTCCGCTCGCGGAGTCGACAAAAACCGCACAATGAGTTTCACTCTTAGTCGACCTACGAAGCCTTATAAGCTTTATAATTGAAATATGTTTATAATTATTACCATAAACATTTGAACATTACCATATTCATTTGAACATATAAATCATATTTAAGTCTTATATTATCGCAGTTACTAGATACAGGTACGAGTTTCTCTTTACACACGGGAAGATCCACCGACAGAGAGCTAGTTGAAAATAACATCAATTAGATAATATAATCCAATTACAGAAGCACGTCTATTTTCCGATCCGAGAAACGCAGCAAAAAGATTCAGACACGAACATCCGCCAATCATGACACCTCGTCGCGAATTCGCAATCACACTTAACTATTTTTTAACACATCAGATGCAAAAAGACAATCATTATAGCTTTTGCAGCATCAGCTCGTTCAACACTTTTACTTTTAAGATACCTAAAAACGGTGATTTGACAGAAAACACAGATCGGCGGATAACTGGAAGCCGCTCGTGGGAGTCGATTTGCCACAGATCGAGATACCGATAGAAGTGGCAAAGATAATTGTAATGAATGGCTTAGATGCAAAACGATTCAGAAATAATTGTTAATAATAATGAATAGGCAAGTTGAGAAATGTATACTAAATCTGGATTAAGACATGGTCACATAATATGGCTAATTAGGGTATAGAAATAATGCAAGACCGGGGTCAACATCGGAAAGCGTGGGTGGTCTAAATGCAAATGTCTTTCATAATTTATACATGTTTGTAAGCGAACACGCGTTATAACAGAATTTATTAATTAAATCATGAAATGTCAAATGTAAACCTTATTTTTATTATTTTGTAGGAAATAATTTATTAAGAGCATACGTACTAAATAATTAGACCGAAGGCAAAATAGTATTATATTTTGAGGATATTTTAATTTATTTGCACGGCCAATCAGAAATCTTAAATACTTTAAGTACGCAGCGCTGGGACCATAGAGTTGTTTCTACCAGAAATCGAATAGTTGACATTGGGTGAGCCATTTTATTACTTTATCTATCGGCAACTACCTCACGTGTCAAATAGTATCCTAATTATTTGTAAACAAAAAATAATAACTCGCCTACAACCGGAACGACAACTCCGACCAGTCATAACTATTATTATAATGACAAAATTATCCACACTCATACTTTATTTCATATGTCAACAAGAACCTATAATTTGCCTCTAATGCTCACAATAAAAATAGGTAAAGCTTCATAAACGACCAGATGTGTCACTTGACTCGTCTACACGATTTCACGACCTTAATCTATACCAGTGTTTTTCAAAGTGAGGTTCGCGACCCCCTGCTCTGTCAGAAAACTCCATAAAGACATCGCAGGAGGTCGCGAAGTCTCAGTGAAAAAGACTAAATATCAAGTTCAAAATTATATTTTTACATATTCCTACCAAGACAATGTTAATAACAGATTGAAATTATTTGGCACCCAATTAACAAAAGGAATAAACGTTTTACATAGATTTGATATCGATAGCATAATAAAGTACACTTTACAAACAGTAACAGTTGTAGGGGTTCGTGAAATATTCACATACCTACTAAGGGAGTAGTACTAGGAAAAGGTTTGAACAACACTGATCTCCACTAACTAATAGTGAGGTGCTGTACAAATCAACGATAATTGTTCGATGAATCAAAAGGCAATAAAGCTATTCCTGCAAATCAACGTAAGAGCATGGGAACCAGTGGTGCGCCGTCCCCCGCAATTACAATCAGCTTTTTATCAGATTCGTGCTTATTTTTTATCGATTGTTCTTCTGGTGTAGCGGAAATCAATTACCGCTGAAGAAAGCTCGGAAGAAAGTTAGTTTAGAACAAAAAGTGTTATGCGTATCTGAAGATTATCGGAAAGCAGATGGTTATCGGTTTTGAAAGTGCGATTCTACATAACCTGCGTGTGGCGACAATGGAACACGTTCCTTTGTCTACGATTCGTATACAAATAATTATTTTTATAATGAATTGAAAGAAAACACCTCATAAGTTGTGTTATGATAATAAAGCAAAAAATTTATAGGCTGCGATGTGTACAAATAGTAATATTTCGGTTTTTGACGATTGCTTAATTAAAAAACATCGAACAGAAATAAAATAAACACAGTCCACAAAATTAAGTAATTATAAGAGCATTTTTTTTTAAATTTTACTATTACTTTTAATTTGTATACAATATATGTATCCGTTGTATAGATTTTAGTACTAATAGTTTCATTAAGTACAGAATACAATAAGCGAATAATTTAAAATGTTACATATATTATACGTATTTAAATTGTTTATATTTCATGTAAATAACAGAAAAATATTTTTGGCTCCAAAAAAATAAACCATAGTCAGTCTAAACTCAAAAACAGTGGCACGACACAGAATCAAGAAGCAGCACACACAAATTGGCTGTGATTCACGAAAATGAATGTGATCATTAGTAACGCTAGCCGGCGCGTTATACCATTATCTTATTTTGGGACGGTCCACGTAGAAAGCGATAATATAACGTTACGATCTGAATACTGGCTTATATCGCATGAAAAGACGTGGATACACATATTAAAAGGTAATTAAGTGAAACTACAGACTTTCACTATCGTTTCCCTGAAAAAATAAAGAGTAAGATACCTCTATTGTTTGTTAACTCTGCGTCATTTTGTCTTACCTGAAACAAAAAATGAAAAACTTTATTACATTTAGAAATGATTATTGTTGACGGTCACAATTGGACGATGGGGTTACTAACGTAGTAAATTCGCGAAAAGTTTAGAAGTTGCTTAGTAACATATCTTAATTAAACATTATTGTGTCCAAAAAATAAAAACATAATAAGCCATTTTTATTTGAAACCTGTTATTGTAGATTTAATTTGAAGCATTGCAATATTTTCCAACTTTGGAGAAAATTCCGTCCATGGGCACCAGTGAGAGATAATAAAAAAGGTTTTACTCATTCAAATATTATACCGAAAACATTTCATATTAGTTAATATACATCAAAAGCATTAATATATTTAATGTTTTCATATTAGAAAGGTCCACATAAAATTTAAAAAAATCAGGTCATTTAACATCTAACCACATTATGTCATAACCGCTGTCATACATAGTTATATCTCGAAAGCAATAAAAAGTTTTACAATTGTGAACTTTAGTAGAATAGCTATAAAGTTGACAACATATGCGCTTGTGGGAGAAATTAAATATACAATTAGAGTTGTTCGTATTAAATATAATTATTATGCTAATATATTATGCCTTCTGATAATAATGACAGTCGGTGACAAAAATATCCGGTTTCATTTTCGTACGTGTTACGTGTACTATGTTATATCTTACGAGGTACCCTGCGTGGGTCCGCTTGGATTATCTAATTTTAACCTTTAGGCCCAACGCGCACCGATGGCACGGCACGGCAGAGGATTTTTATGCGAAGAATAGAATTATAACAGTATGAAAATTCTATTGAAATTTCAATGAGGCGCGTCGCCGGCAAAAAGCAAAGCGGCGATATTCTTACGCATGCCGTGCATTCTAATTTGAATTATATTTTAATACTGTTAAGTTATAATATTATTCATCGCATAAAATCCTCTGCCGCGCCGATGTGCGAAGTACAATATTATCAATGTCGTCAACAACACAAACAAATTAAATTGTATACGTCCAGAATAAACAATTACAACAATTAATTAATGCCTGAGGCATGTTGTTACGCGTTAGTAGTGGACCTTATTATGACAGGGCCGCTGTAAATAAAATTATGTGAGCGGTAACACGAGGCGCTGACGACCGTTGACAAATACGCACTTTAATTTTTGTATATCATTCATTGATCACTTTATAACGGTGAAGGAAAACATCGTGAAAAATTCTACACGCCTGAAAGTTCTTTAAAAAAGTTCTCAAATGCGTGAAGGCTACCAATTCCCACTTGGCCAGCGTGATGTATTATAGCCTCAACTTACATTCTGAGAGGAAACCTGTGCCCAGAAATAAGACTGCAATGGGCTGAACATTTTAAATACTCGGGATAAAAGAAGCTGAAGTGGACCATTATACCATTGCAGAACGTAAGGAATCGGTTCATTGGTAGAATAAAAAAACCGGTACTAGTGTAAAAATGCAACTGACAATTTCCCATACAAAATAAATACATTTATTTCATTCATAAAATTAGAAGGCATACACATAATTATTCGAATTCATTTTTAAACAGTATATTGTACTTTTGGAAATTACAGACAAACACTAAATCTATTTATTCGTATATATCAAGTGTCAAGATGATTTTTATTGTCCGGAATAAACAATCACAACAATTAATTAACAGGTACCAAGTGCATAAGCGTTAGCAGTGGACCTTATTATGACAGGGCCGCTGTAAATAATTACGCGGCGGTGACGCGAGGCGCGGACGGCGGCCGTTGACAAATATCCACTTTCGCTGCGCGCGCGCAGGTGGCTCGCTAGAACCTCCGCTGGACGGAATATTAAACGTTGGCGGGTGGTGACCAGCGCACTGTGGTTGATTTATATTGATATTTTATCAAGGTTTTTTATTAATAATGTACTTTACGTAAGCAATAATTGTAAAAATTACTTTATTAGATATATTCTGTATATTTATATATTCTGTATATTTATAATTCGGTATGTTTTTAGTATGATATATTAATACATACTTATTTTTCTCCTCATATCAGCTTCTTCATATGAAACTAGTTTTAACCCGCGCCTTCGCACGCGACTAAAGCGCCCTAAAGTTATATTTCTGTCCATCAGAAACAGTACGTTTTTTGGGATGAAAGGTATTTTATTACTTTTTCTGGACACCTGGCAACGTGTCTGCAAAATTTTATCGCAATCCGTTTAATTAAGGCGTGCAAGGGTAACAAACAAACAAATTCATATTCGTATTTATAATATTAGTGGGATACATAATGCAGTGTGCATACATTCTTAATTTCATACCCAAACTTATAGGTCTATCGAGCACAATTACCACAGAGCTAGGAAATTTATATGTAAATAAATGGTCCACGTTGACAAATGTTCACTTTCCCCGCCAGTGGCTGGTGGGTGATAGCCGCGGGCACCGACAGTTATACTTATCATTTGCTGACGACACTTCTTGTTTTAAAAGGACAGTCTCGTTCCTTTACACTCGAACTTAAAATATCAGCAATAATTATAATTATACTTGTATACAACAATGTAAAGAATCTTAGTAATTATATATTTGTTTATTTATTGGCAGAAAGTTGGGCTACAAGGTGTACGATTTAAATATCCTTACAAACGAAAATTCTAAAATACATTAATATTTTTACATTAATATTTTTACACAAAATTAATATTTTTTAAATCGCCTACAATTTATACATGATATTACATTCACAAAAGAGCGTAATAAATGCAATAATTAGACAGGTTCAATCACATTTTAACATCTTATTCAGTACGTACAGATATTTCGATACATATGTGGAAATAAAATATACGTCCTGTTTTTGTAAAACATTAGATGGCCACACTAATTTATCACTACGCATAGGAAATGGCATTTGTTACTGTAATAAATAAATTAATTCGCTATAGCTCTACATTCATTAAATGTAGCAAATGGTATAGGCGGTCTACTTGTTTTTGTTACCCAAGGCCTCGAACAATTATTTAATTTTTCTTTCTAACCTTACATTGTAATTAATGTACGCGCGTATGTATTTATTTAAAACTTTTTAGTATTTAGACATTCGTCGTAATCATAATTTAAGAAAAGAAAAAAGAATTATAACGTTTTACAGCCCACACGGCTTGACGGATTCTAATATATGACGTAACATTGGGTGACTAAACAGGCTAGATTTTTAGGAAGTCAGCATATTGTTTTTGTTATAAGTACTAGATAAAATATAAAGTTGTCTGAAACCTAACGTGGTGGTCCTACTCTGCGGCGTGACTTCGCCGCATGGCGTAGAGATTTCGGGCCTCGAGGAACCCCTCCTTACCCGGGCAATACCCTCGGTGAGTGCACTGCTCACCGGCGTTGTGACCTGCCGCGAGGCAGCCTTTGGCCTTCGGCCTGTGTTAGGCTGCGTGACAGATTTTCAGTCCCCCTGGTGGTCGGAGGACGCCTATTCCAACAGCTCCCGCGAGAGCGGGCGTCCGGGTCGAGCGTGGAGGTGGAGGGGCGCGAAACGTCTCAGATGCGCGTGTGGTCCGTTATCGGCGCGCTCGTACATACGGCGGGCCATACGGGCCACAAACGCATCCAGTGTCGGGACCCTGAGGTCTCGCTCCGGCACGTCGTTCCGAACGTATCGCCCAGCCCTCACGATAAGCCGAAGGGACTGTTCTGTACTGCGCGGAGACGCCTCCTGCTGGAGTTGTCTGAAAGATGTTTTTATACTTAAACCTATAAGGCAGAGGGGCTACCTAATGGAAAGCCACCGTCACCGTCATCTATGGACATTTGCAACATCAGAGGAGTCGCCAATGCAGCTCTTTTTGCACATTTTTTAAATAGCCGCATATGACGCTATCACTCGTGAATATATATTTTTTTAATTTGGTTAAAAGCAGATGTGCCTATAGCACAGTGGGATCTCAAACTACAAATTAAACATCAATTTGGAAAGCGCACGTGACAGCACATGACAACCATGACTTTCCATTTCGCTTCGCCGCCCGCGCCGCGAAGCCTCCAAATTGACATTAGAGACTTTAATGCACTCGGTATGCTTTCTTTGTTTCATGTTAAAAAAATGTTAGTGTGCTCGACAAGACACGTCTTCACGCTTACATAATATTTTTTTTTTTCATACAAGACGCTTTTTGTAAACTGACAGCCCCACAATAGGATTCCCTGTGTCGTGGGTGCCATGAACGCGCACAAACACCCAGACCAGAACAGAAATCTAAATACATCATTTAGATGTCTGTCTGGCCGGGAATCAAACGCGGAATCCTCTGGGCGTGAGACCGGTATGGTGACCGCTCCGCCATGCGGGTCGTCTAAATAACTTAAAATAGAAACAAAGCAACGGGTCACACAAAATATGTATGTAAGTCGATTGTGTAGCTGATATTTTTATTCCCCAAATTCTCCGCTACCGGACTGCTTATATCGGGAAAACTCCTGAGGCATCTCTAGGGGAACGCGCCAGTGCTTCCCTGACATTAAATGCATAAAAAAATCCTAAACTGTACAATGCATGTCGTGTGTAGAATGTATAAATATTTTCCATTATTAAAGCATCCAAAATCTACGTAGTACATTCCATCACGTGAATCAAGGTTTGATACCTTGATCTAAATTTGTCATTGAAACCAAGCCTAACCGAAGCTCACACTAGAGACCTTTGCATGGCAGACCAGTGTATATAGCACTATGCTACTAGTATCGTCAAGGTGAGAAACTGAACACTACCTGATCTAGTTCAAAACATCAGACACCTAGAAATGTTCCGTTAAAATAGTTGGCAAATGCTTGCGTCATAAAAATTGTAATTTTACGCAACGGCAGTATTTTGATACGGGATTGGAAATATCGATTGAAAATTTCAAGATCGACACTTTCTAACTGTGATTTATTTACAAACAGCGTGATCTTGTCGCGTTATGAAATTTTGGGAAATACTGCAAAAAAATTCAAATAATTTTGCCAGCATTTCTGACTCTCGACTGAATTTGTCTTATAGATGTAAATTAGAACAAAAATGGTGGTAGAGCTAATAGTGGTCGTGGCCATGGTTACGTTATCTACTTCTGTCTGATAATAGTAGTTTCAAGCACTATTATGTTGTGGGTTGTAGGTTGGGGTAATATGAGACGCACAAAGCATTCTCACTTAACAGTAGTAGCAACTACAGTCAATAGTAGTAGCAACATTTGTGGACGACGTCACGTAGTACTGACAAATCCTATTTAGAGTCAGGAGCGTTGACTATATCAAAAGATAGATTTCATGTATTTTTACCACTTCAATTTTATAAAAAAAAAGAATAAAACAACTAATCACACTAACATAGTTCAAAGCGGACGCAGTCGCGGCCAGTCATTAGTCACACGTATGGTTACCCATACATTATGATGGTACCCCAATCATAAATTAAGACATATTTCATTGGTGTAGGGATTATTTGTAAGGAGATCGTATGATATTTTTGAGTTGATGAACTTTTTTTGGTCGCTCATATCGTACATTTTCAGTTGTTGACCTGTTTTTTTGGTCGTATTTATCATATATTATAACTCAACAATGACCTTTTTTTTGGTCGTCAACTTAACGCTAAATTCACATTTTTGACAGAAATATTAAAAAGAGCCCAATTTGCGACTTATCGCCTAAACGAAAATTTTAGCGCGCAGATATGAAGAAAATCGCGCCACCTGGCAACCCTGGTAACACGTAACAGCGAGCCACACAAAGGCAATCAAACGCTGAAACCCGTTCCCATTTTTTGCCAATCGAACTCCATTATCATACTAATTACACAATAAATACAAGAAAGCAGCTGTATCAAAGTGCCGCGTATTGCCTACAGTTTCACTAATCATCTCGTCAGTTTCTCCGTTAAATAATATTGTGTCTTGTTCAAATAGTCGTCCCGTGGCTTTCGTCCGCTTATGTAACGGTCCGGTCCGGTGGGCACGACGATAATTATATTATGGACACTGACATACGTCTGTCATACACGGATTCATATTTAATTGAACGCCTACGTCGAGGATTAGGCCTATGTTGCTCCCTTCTGTGACAGCTGAGGTCTTAATGATCTTAGTCACTGCATTTCCTGTCCTTTTTTCTGACACCAGTAGCAGACGAGCTTACAGTTCATTTGATAGTAAGTGGCTACTGCCGTCCATGGACATCTTTAATCAAGCCCAGATAAGATCGGTCTTACCTGAGGTTGACTATGCGTTGCTACCCCTGAGGCTAACTTGGAACGCCTCGGATAAGTATGTCTTCCTTACCACACCTTTCAAACCAGAAAACAGGTCTTAACACTGTTGTTATTAAACAGAAATAGGCGTGGCGGTGCTGCCTCCGGAGACGTATCACAAAGAGATCTACCACCTTCTATTTTCCTAATAAATATTCTAAGATTCTATTCTGTCTAGTTATTGTTCGAATTAGTTTTCGAAGGTTTAAAGGCGTGTTGTTTTTCCATTGTGTCAGAATAAATCGTGATGTCCGTCCAGTTTTTCAATTTCTATGAACAAACTCCAGATAATTTTGTGGTAACATTATGTCAAAATCTGTTCAGTTGTTCAGGCGGTAAAAAAATTTAATGATTTTATATTTTGGTATTATGAAAATTTGTGTGCTGTTGATTTGTAATATCGCTACTTTCTGCTACTTCTTTCCGTGGATATTGCAGGAACCGCTTATTCCGCGGACGTCGTAGGGGTCGTTTATTCTGTGGATGTTGTAGGAGTCGCTTATTCTGTGCATGGACAACAGCTTCTTCCTGCGCAATTACGGAAACACCCTTATGACAGTTATTTTAAAAATACTAACTTTTGAATTTACAGTTTGTCTTCTTTGAGGATTGCTTGTCTCAAATAAATAAATATTGTAGACCTTAAAAAAGACAACCTCATTATAAAAAGTTTTTTATTCGTAAAACTCAAAAAAGGCACTCAGATTCACACTTAACTACTGTTTATCTTCAAATCTACAGCACTCACAAAGTAGACTAATGTAATAACGCTACCCCAGGAACCAGTCCAGCGCCACTATTTAAATAATAACAAATTAGTTTAAATCAAGAAAAACATTAACCACGCTGTTACGCTTATAAACTCAGTCAACCCGTCGGCCGCTCGCCAATTATCGGCTCACGTTGACGCGATCTCGTTGTTGCAGGAAGGGTTAGCATTAGCTGCATAACTCGTACCGCTGCACTACCAATTTCGGATCTATATCCCGGGAGCAGAACTTGTTTTGCGGAAAAAAGTCGTCTCGTTATTCCGTGCGAGCAACTAATGCGCTAGAGTTACCATGCGTTGAGGAGAAAATTGCGGGGCAAATTAATGGAGGAAGATCGATTTATTTCACAAATTTCATTAAGGAGAAAATTGCGAGACAAACTTTATACAATCCAAGATGGTGTCAGCATGAAGCGGGATGAACATTATTGTATGAAAATCTTGTTGATGGAGGAAAATCGATTTATTAAAAAAAAAGTTGTAAAATAATTTTGGACGTACTTTTGCTGTTTTTTTAAAGCATAAACGCCTTGCAAATTGGTAGTGTTGATAAGTAGGTTGCTATTGAAATCCATACCGTGAGTAACCGCATCGGATAACATAAATAGCATTATCTTCTAATAGCAATGTCTATAGAAACAAAACGTAAAATAATGTTTTAATTGTAATTACCAGAATTGTGCACGACATATTTAATTTCACTTTTCTGACTGGCCGCTGCGTCACGCGGATTTTTTATTAGGTGAACTTTTCAACATTGAGGCTTATCCTAGCGTCGTGTAAAATATAGCCACCCTGGTTACGGGATAAAGAAGTACAAAGTTATTTTTTTCCGTGAAAGCTTACAGAATGCGTTTCCTTTGGCAACCAGCGAGGTGGATGTCCGTACATCAAACACTTTCACATGGGTTATGGAAGCGAAAACTGGAAAAATGTCGTAATTTACACCGATAAGGTGCTTACGAGAAATCTGCTTTGATACAAGCTCTTGTAACATGTCTCTATTTTGATATTCTAAGGTATAACGAGGATCGCACACTTACTGTATGTAATATATTCAAATATAGACCGGGATAATCAAGGGAAACACCACTCGTAGT
>DWNM01000158.1:0-13219 GCA_018250375.1 Narcosius parisi helen
CTGTCTGTCTGTCTGTCTGTCTGTCTGTCTGTCTGTCTGTCTGTCTGTCTGTCTGTCTGTCTGTCTGTCTGTCCGTCTGTCTGTCTGTCTGTCTGTCCGTCTGTCAGACTTGTATAAAACACTTCAAAACACGCAATATGGGTACATTTTTAAGCCGATGTACATTTTTCACATCAAATATGTGGTTGGCCAAAGCGAGAGTTTAAGCTTGCAAATAGGAAAAGTAGTCTTAGTTACTGAAAAAGCATTGCGCGACTATACGATTTACTGTTTTAATATTTAGTTTGATTTTTTTACTGCAGGCTCATATTTCTACGCCTGAACGGTGATAGATCTCGCATTTACACTCCTACACCATTTTATAATGTAAGTATTTTGTATCTAGAATACAAGTAGGTATTGTATGACATTGCATAGACATTAACAGTAGGCAGGGCCGGCCCTGGTGTATAGGAGAGAAGAGTGGCCGCTCTGAGTCCTAGGTGGGAAGGGGCACCAAAACGGGAAAATCAATTGTGTTATGGTAGGAACATTTTTAATGTTTTATTTATTTATTTATTTATTAGGACTTATCAACAGAATTACATTATGACTATCGATTAAATACTAGACTTAAAATATGGCTAACAGGTAATCCTAGTTACACATAAGTACAGCGAGCTTAAATAATATGCATGAACAAGGTTTATTTTATATGATTTACAAAAAGGAACTATTATTTTAAACTTATGATAAAAGCAGAGCACAAAAAAAATTACAATGATGCGACAGGGTTCAAGACCCTGTAAATTTTAGTTTTAAAAGCTGATAGCTTATCATGAAAAATATCTATTGAATGGTCTTTGAAATTCCTTAAGAAGTCTGCTCAGTCTATAAAATAAAGAATGATATGAATATGAATATGACAAATTGCATACTCTTTCTACTATGTACTTTAACTATGCTAAATATCACACTTCGTCGTGCTCTTAGAATTGTCACCAACTGTCACAAGGGCGGGGGAGCAGTAAAAATATCATGAAATACGTCACTTAATTTATGGATAGCCCCATAGGACAAATAAAATTCATTTCTAATTGGGGTTTATTATAAACTAGCTTTTACCCGGGGCTACGCTCGCGGTGACCGATGATAATAAAATAATGTGTTCACTGTTCTTACGTTCCGATCAGAATCGTCAGGATAAAAGAAAATTTTCAAATGATATCCATTAACCTAGGTAGAGTGACAGGAAATATTGTCCTTCGTCGAGATGGAAAGAAAATTGTATCGATGACGTTAGGACCCTTTAGGAACAACAAAAAACGATGTTCAATGATGCAATTGACCAGTTGTAGAATCGATATAACTTATCGCTTGATGTAGGCGCTCTAAAAGTTATTTTCCTACCCCTCGGAAGCAGTACTTTTCAGAACAGAACTTTTCGGGATGAAAGATATCCTGTCTCCATATCTGGAATCCTGATTATATGGGTGAAAAATTTTGTGATAGTCGAGTACTTAAGGTGTGAAAACGTAGCAAACAAATGAACAAACGGACGGACGAATGGACGGATGAACGGACGGAGGAACGGACGGACGGACAGACGGATGGACGGGCGGACGAACGGACGGACGGACGAACTGACGGACAAATGAAGTTATAATCGCATATATAATATTAATAAGGGTGTATGTGGTTGTTATGGTACATATTAATCATTCGGTGGATTGAATGCTTGTTTGCTACTACTTGAAAATAAAATAAACCATCTACACTAAAGTACTACGCGGACGGATGCAGCAATGATTTGTAATATAGTTTTACGTACATTTTCATATTCTGCACCCCGCGTCGGGAGGTTTTATATTAACATAAACTTGGTTCCCAAGAACGTATTTGTCTTGAGATAAAAGCTAAAAGGTTACTTTATATACGTACTAACCGTGAAAGTAACCGTTTTAGTTCTTTTGAAATATAGTTATTAAACAGAGGGCTTATAAAACATAATAGGAAGGTCTATGTTTTAGTTTTGTATGAAATATTCATAGAAATTTTCCGCTACGAAAAATACTGAAGTAGCCGAAAGTTTGTATATTTTAACAATAATATAAATCAATTTCTATAAGAGTGAAATATAATATGTAGGGTTAAGTCTTAAGATACTCTCTATAAGCTTTTTGTCCTTGTAATAGGTAGTCGTTTTTGCAAAATATGCTCGTACTGGACCAAGGATTCTTACAATTCGTTTTGTACAAAAAATATTAATTTTGAAAGAAAGTTGGATATCTGGTTCTATAGGATTTAATTTTACTAACATTGTTATAATAATGTAATAAACGCAAATTAATTCTGCGAGTAATTTCCGAGAGAATTTTGACTAGGATACTAGACTGTTAAACTATTTAGAAACAGCGTCACAAGAATAATGTCGCCTTTACGGTCATGAATGAACAATATCTATTTTTGTTATTAATAGTGACAATTTGCGTAATTTAGTAGTTAAGATAGGAGCTTCGAAACCAATTTTATGCTATGCACCTAATAAGGAATAACAATGAAAATGCTTTTAGTTAATGGTTAGTAGCAAACAAGCATGCGGCTACATGACAACATCTGTTCTTAATCTCATACATAAAAGGAGTCATAAGTATCAGTATCTCCGCTTTACCACACGGTTTAGACTGGGACATAGCATCTTCATAGCATTGTCATAACCACGCATTGTTGAAGGTAAGAAATAAATGAGATTGTGCCGTCACATCTATACAGATAAATAAAATTAGAGTGTCTGTTTGCAACGTCAAAATAATAGCTTTTTACTAAATGCACATGAAAGTAATATAACGACCCGCGTGGCGGAGCGATCACCATACCGGTCTAACGCGCAGAGGGTTCCGGGTTCGATTTCCGGCCAGACAGATATCTAAATGATGAATTTAGATTTCTTTTCTGGGTCTGGGTGTTTGTGTACATGTCTATGTCTGTGTCCATGGTACCCACGACACAGGGAATCGTAGTGCGGGGCTGTGAGTGTAGAAAGCGTTTACGTATAACAAAAGAGCCATTGTGAAAGTTTCTGTCTGTCCGTCTGTTTGTTCTTGCTAATCTCCGAAACCGCTGAACCGATTTTGACGGGGCTTCCACTGGCATATAGCTGGTGTTACAAGGAGTAACTTAGGCAACTTTTATTTTTGAAAAATAATTAAGGCTCCGCGCAAAATAATGAAAACCCTTATCACTGACCATGTTTTTTACATTATTTATGAAAACTTAGCTTCTGCTAACCCGATACTCATGAAACTTGGACCGAACGTCAATCGCTATCAATTCTCTGTGATAAAATGTTATTTTATGTAAAAATCGACAGGTTTCATTTTGTTTATACTATGTATGTTGTGTTAATTTTCTTAAACGCGGGTGAAACCACGGGCACAGCTACTTTTAACAAGAGTGTTTTTATATTTTATATTAATAATTAAATTCATTTTCTCAAACTAACCTATAGGTTTAGCAAGAATTTTAGGCGGTATTTTTTGTTGTATTGTGTGGGTACTTGACGGTTCATACCTCCGGCACGCGACATGAATGCAAATAGAAGAAATCTGCGCGCGTGAGCTCCTTCTACAAATTTCATATTCTAAACCAGGAACGTGCTCGTATCGTGTTGAACTAAACTAAAAATTCAATATGCATCTTAAGCTTACTTTGGTACAACTACAGAATACTTGATTGAAATACACAGAAATAAAATCTTTCGTTTCTTCCTTGTCGCTGTTGTTCTTTGAATAGTAAGATCGTGATCATTATACTAATACGTCATATGGCAGGATTTCACAGTTTAACCTTTCTATTCCCTGTAAACTAACTAGATAATGAAAATTTACTATTTTTGTAGATACCTACTATCATTAAAATTTATATCGAAAGGCGCCTCTTAACAGAATCGTTCGTCAGTTATGGGGAGTCTCAAAATATGAAGATGTTGATATATGACCCATAACATTTGCAAGATTGAAAATATCATTTATAAATATGTATGATCATAAATCAAAACAAATTTAATATCCATATTATTGTAATTAACTTCAAAATGCTCAATGTAAATATTTTAATTTTTTGAATGAATGTATGAATGATTAAAGGAATGAATGAAAAAATGCAATTTCTATTTTAAAGACGCAATAAAGACCTTATATTATTATAAGAAGATTTAATCTCCTTTGTTACGAGCATGTTAAAAATATCTTCATTAGTTTCTGTATTTAATGAATAAAGAATATTCATTATTTATTTACTTCGCATTTTTTATTATAGTACCTACAAATAAACGAAACATCATGAAATATAATAGAATGTTACCACTTAAGGCAAAGAAATCATGGCTGAAAGTTAAATCAATTTACTCGCGTGTCAAGATGTGGTTATAGTGTATAACGTTGGCTATTAGGATAAAAATATTACAAAATGTAATAAAACATCAGAGAAGATGTATGAGAAAATTATAGTGTTAGGGCTTCGGGTATTTCTTATAATGAGAAAGGTTAAGGTCGCAGTTTGAATATAGGCTGGATAAGAAGGATTATATAAAATAAAGATAATAAAGCCGAAATCTGCTCAAAATGCAAGTATTGTTAAATATTTTTAGTTGTGTAGGCAAGGTTGTCTCAAGCCGATCATCCAGGGGGGAAGAGGAGGGGCAGCTGAGGTGTAAAATTATGATGGGGGGGGTCAATATTTTAATATCCATCGTTATGAGATTATTCGATGCGTAATGTGAGTTTTAAAAATTAGCTTATGAACAGGCGTAGCGTGCCGGGAGCGGAGGAGTCGTCTTTACCCAGGCGGCATATTTTTGAGGGCGGGCAAATTCTTACAAATTACAGCCTTTTTGTATGTATATGTGCCTTGCTAATAGAAAGGTCTTATATACCCATTTTGCACCCCCAGGTGGCACTTTTAGGGTGCAACAGAAATTGTTCATAGAAGAACTTTTTTGTTTTTGGCGACAGACAGAAATGTTTATTCTTGACTATCTATTCGTACAGATAGGCGATATAAATTATATTGTATTCGGTCTGGATAAAATGAAATGTAACTGTTTTGAAATATAATTAAACTTATAAATAATCTAATTATAATAAATGGGTACATATAATGTGTAATACTACCTGACTTACGAGCGGTATTTTTTGAAGAAAAAATAACCTTAATAAAATTGTATCGATAGTCGATTCTTTTACAATTTGAGCATCTCTGAGCAATCTATCAAATACAAACTAGTAATATTTCGAATTCAAACGGAATTTCCGTTTATACAAAGGGAAGGAATGCGGAATTAATGATATAATCCCATTAAAGTTTCGTAATATGGGATAATGGATTGCAGTAATCATTTAATATTCCTACAATTCGGCGTTTCAGATTTATGTTTCATTTGGAAGTTTTGATAACCTTTAAATGAACTTTTACTTTTTCATAAATACTTAGTAAGTATAAAAATAGTTTGTGTGTAATGTATATGCGTATTAAGGTTTTAGTTAATTAGTGTCAGTGCTTACTCACGTCTTTGAGGGATGAAGCGATAAATATAACGTAGACGCTGGTACCGCCGAGGCACACGCCCGCCATTGCGTAGTCCGCGAAGTGTCTGCAGTCGTAACAGTGAATTAATTTAACACAGCGGTTTGTTTATTTTCATGCCCTCTCATAATTTTTCTAATTATTTCTGTTCCATGGAGGGTACATTAAACCTTGGTAATTGTTCAAGCCTTGTCGGAAGCCCTCATGTTTGAATATCTGGAACGGGCTGGTCATTAACCGGTAGCGTTGAGGGTGGTAGAAACCTAAAAACCGAAGCCGAATGCCTCAGATAAGTATGTATCCCTTACCACACTTTTAAAATCGGAACATAGCAGCGCTTAACACTACTGTTATAAGGCAAAAATAGGTGTGGGGGTGGTGCCTCTGGAGTCAAACCACAAAGAGTTCAACGCACATCCCAATTTGGTGTTAGCTTTGTATTATATTTCCTGTATTCCACTGTTTTCTGTAGATTGATTAACTGCGTCCCTATTACGTTTGGATGAGGCAATATTTTTTCGGTCAGACATCCGTGACGCATAGTAATAAAGCTTGTTTACCCAAGCATGCCTGCATGCACCCGATATACGGTTTTTGTTTTAAACACCTGTATTCGAGATAATAAGTAAACTTTATTTTCTGCACAGACATGTTTATCGAAAATGTTTATAAGCTGATGCTTTTAAAATGGCATTTATTTTGAATTCGCACACTAGACAACTTTGATTGTAATTTTACGTAAAATATGATTAAAATGCATTCGTCTCTGAAGGTGAAGGAAGGTAAAACAATTTGCCGTGGGAGCGATTTCAGGTTACATTAGGTTTTACCGCATTAAATCCTCCTAGATGGTCATTTTCGGCGCTACGTAGAAGACTCTGAGAGCTCCAAAGTAACGCAACCGGAATCCTCTGAGCGTGCTGTCCCGCCGGGCTATGCTCAGGTGAGCTTAAAGCTCGCCACATAATCCGGTGTGTAGGACGGTATGTTGTCACATATATCGCCATTCTTCCCGAGGTCACTGGCCGGTCGGTTTGAGCTCCCATTCTTGGCGCCCGAAACCCGAAAAGTTCCCTTATAGTCGCCTCTTACTTCAGATAGCCCTATTCTGTTCCCGAAACTACAGGAATATGGTACAACCCACCAGATGATTATCTCTGCCTAGTAATAGTAGTATTGTAACTTTGTTCTGGTTTAAAGTGTAAGAGACAATCTTAAAGGACAATTTCCAACTTAGTACTCAAGGGTTCAATAGAAAGGAACCAACCCGACCAGCTTAGGGTTTTTTGTTTATATTAAGATATTCATACCTGACAAATCCTTCATACCGCCGTAGTGATTGGGGGCCGTGCTTGAAAACTCTGGCACAGGTGTCCGTGTAGTTGAGAGCGGGTTCGCGACACTCCCGTGAGATGTCCCGAGAGGTACTCACCTGAAATAATCATCATTGTCATTATCGTCTTCATTACCACCGTTATCATTATCTAGATAGTATCAGTCGAGCTGATTACTTATTTGTTGCTTTCATTACATATTAGTGATCACTGTAGTTAAATTATTTTCGTAACTAGCTGTGCCCCGCGGTTTCACCCGCGTTAAAAAGAACAATACTAATGTGACTTCGAAAATTTAAGAAGATGTATACAACCTTTCATCCCCTATTTTATCCTCTTAGGGGTGGAATTTATCAAAATCTTTTTTTAAGGGATGCCTACGTCATAGTAGCTTTATGCATGCAAAGTCTCAGCCCGATCGGTTTAAAATTGACAAATTTTCATACAAACTTTCATCCCCGATTGTATGCCCTTGTGGGTAGAATTAATCAATCCTTTCCTAGCGGATGCCTACGTCATACCCTGCTTGCCAAATTTTAGCCTGATCCGTCCATTGGTTTGGGCTGGGCGTTGATGACATATATAACTCAAAGGTGACTATGTCAGTCACCTTTGAGTTATATATGTATATATATATACATTCCACCTAAATAAAACTTTTTTACAATACAGTCACTCCAATATTATTTTCAAATAATAATTTGCATATAGCAATTTATATAAAAATACGTGCCGTGTTATTGGCAATCGAAAATTTCGATATCACGCTGAATATACACATACATACATATATGAAAGAATTTAAATGACTGTACGTTTGTCCATAGAATATTTTACAAAGAAAATATATTAGCAGACTTTGGGGTTGATGAAAAATATAAAGAATAGTTTTAAAAAGGTTGTATTTAAATCTTTTGCAGTTCCATGGATAAAAATCTTAGACTACGTATTTGATAGTTTTATAGTTAAAAATATATCGTGAATGGGTTGGCTGAAAAAATCCTGGCCAGACTATATCCAATTTAAAGTTCCAAAATTTTTAGTTCACGATATATTTTTAGCATACTAAATTTAATATAAAACAGGTTTCATCCATGAAACGGATGGGTGAAGGTCGGCCCTATTTCATATCTCCTACTATTAGGTACATTAGTGTAATAATACCAGCAAAATCACTTGTGCTCACTAGTTAATCGTAAATGGAATTCGTGCCGCTGTCCTTTTCGTGCTTAACAATATGTATTCGATAACGATCTCTGAACAAATCGGGAAAATAAATGCCGAGTAAGGGTAAATTTTGGTATAAATATCTACAGAGAAAAACGATAAAGCTTCGGCACTCAATCTACTCGCTTGGGGGTCATTGGGAATACCGTTATTTAAACGAACATCAAAAAGTCCAGTTTTCAAAACAAATTTATTGTACAATTTTTGAATTTATTACTTGATGTCCTTACCAAATTTAAATCATTAGATTTAAAGTAAGTATATTAATACTTATCAGGATTTTGGTATTGGATTTGCGTAGTAATGTTCGAAGTATCATATTATAGCTCCAAATGGCTCGTGTAATATAACCCACCGGTACCGTCACCAGTTCTTTTTTAGAACTTGGCTGATATCACGTGTCTAGATATTATATTATGTACAAAATATGATACTGCTTAGCGATGCAATTTGATATAGTCTAATCAAATGGCATTGCTAAGCAAGCTAAAGGTTTAAACGCTCTATAAATACACTTTTCGAAGATGTATGAAATCTATCAACTCTCACTAGATCAGCGTAGTGGCCTATGGCCTAAATCCTCCTTCTGAGAGGAGACCCGTACCCAGTAGTATATTAACATGATAACAGCAATGCACTGTTAGTTAGGCATCTTAATTACATGTAACATAAATATTAAAACATTTTTAACATAGTTGAATCTTACTATGATAAATCAGTACATCTTCAAATTGTCAAATTATAAATAGAGCGTACTTGTTTGAGAATTTGAAGTGGTAAAATCAGTTTATATTCTAATGGAAGGTGTGTGTTCTTATGTTGTAAAAACGTAAATGGAATTAATTCTGTGGGATAACCGTGTTCAACCCGCGGAATGAAGTGAAAACATTTTAGTGTGTTAGCCCGTTTCTTGTCTTGAAGATAATTATAATTACACGTATGGAAATATTAATGTTTATCTCTCAGTATGATATAAGGATTATTTTATACGGAATCAATAATTTTGAGCCATTTTAAAGTAGTAAATTCTAGTAAAAATGCAGTGGTAGCCTATAGGTTTAAACTTGGCCTTTCAGTCGAATGATACGAGGTTCTAACCCCAGACACGTACCTTTGATTTTCTGAAAGTTATGTGCGTGTTAGAAATAATTATCACTTGCTGTAACGGTGAAAACATCGTTAGAAAATCTGCACACCTCTTTAAAAATAAAGCTTATGTTGTAGTAATTATTTAATTTGAAGGTCGCAAGTTGAGAACCAGTGCAAAGAGCTATGGAAGCGAAATACACGCAGAATAGTCAGACAAAATTATACGGGGGATTTGCCTAAAGTCAACGACGCGGCAAGACATATGGTATTGGTGTTAGATAAAAATTTAATATTGGTCTCACCGTACCTTTTTTGGATGGAAAATCTGTCAAAGATACCCCTTGAGGGATCGGTTTATACGGGTATTCTGTACCCATAATTCCCTTGGCAACCACCCAATGTACTCGTATTACGGTATCAATTGTGTTTTTACTTCCTATTTTTTAATAAAATGGCTCTCACGTTATCAACATTTCGATTAACTTTTAAAGAGTTAGAATGAAAATATGAAATAAAAAATCATCTAGCGCACGCTTTATGAAAATAAAGTCATTGTTATTAAATGTTCTGGTTTCAAAATTCCCGGCGATAGAAAATTGGCACTTAATACTAAGTTTTTTATTTATTAAGAGGAATTAAATATTGGTGCGGTAAGATGAAACTTTAATGAAATTTGCAATTAAGTAAATCGTAATACGAGGAGGACTAAAAACACTGTGTAAATTATAATAATCATACTCTGGAGGGTAATGCTCTAACCTTTGTTACTTGTACAAAGAAACTAAAACTTTTAAATATGGATAGTCTCGAGTTGCATAAGAATGAGCCAATTTACGTTCTATTGTGCAAAATGGCAAACGGTTATAAACTCTTTTATTTGTTGCTGGCGCACTTTACCTTCATAGAAGTTGCGAAGTATGCCGGGGGAGGTGGTGCCAGTAAAGTTCGTCTCGGCATCTTTAGGCGGCGGTAAATCCTTCCATCCATCGATTAGCCTTTTAAGGTCCGTCGCTGGACATAGGTTTTTTCCAATAGGCGCCACTCCAACTGCTCGTGTGCCCTCTGAATCCAGCGGTTTCTCGCCGTCTTATTCAGGTCGTCGGTCCATCTGGTCGGGGGCGCCCTGTGCTCCTTTTTTTAAACGTGATCGTCATTCGTCACTCGTGGACCTTCCTTTCCCATCGGTCATCGGTCCTCGGAGCCATGTGGTCGGCCCTTTGCCACTTCAGCTTGCTAATTTTGGAAGCTATGTCAGTAAGTCTAATTGTTTACGGATGACATCATTGCGAATCAAGTCTCGTAGCGAAATATTAGCGTAGCTCCATGGCGCGATGAGCGACTCTGAGTGTAAATCTTTACTACATTTTAGCTCTTCATCATATTATGTAATATTTGTTTTCTATAGCAAACCCTTTCATAATAAACTTGAGTACCCGGGCGGCACTTTTATGAGGAGGCAAAATTTTCAATATGGCAGACTCTTCGCATAACCGCGAGCGAAGCCATTGATAAAAGCTAGTGTTTGTTAAAAGTAAGCGTTATACCCTTGAAAGTATTTTTGACTTAGCTAGATAACCGTTATGATTAATCGATTAGAATCTTACATTGTCCACCGATTTAATATCCGTTACGAGAACCACGTGACGTCATCATACTTACAAAGGGTGCAAAAATGTCGAGAACCCTTTATTCGAATCCAAGTTCCAAGTGTTCCCGACATGACGGATGACACTACGTTATCTGACGAAACCTTCGTCGCGGTGTCACGTCGACGTGTCCTGTGCAGTCAGAAGGTTGACGCAATTACAAACGTAAAAAAAATCGAACGAATGGTTTGAAGTTCGGCCTCTTTCCTCGTTTGGTCCGGGGTTCGACTACCCTGATTTTTCAAAGTATTACTTTGGATTAACTTGCGTATCTTGTACTTGTATCACGTAAAATTCCATATAATAATTAAACCATTTACTCTTACATATTATTAGCTATGTAAGCATGAGTGTAGATAAAGGCAGTGGCGTAGTAGGATTGTGCGAAAAAATAAATCCGAAATCGGTTATATGCTAAGTAGGGTGTCCAGATTAAATTGTCTCCGAAATATAATTAGCCCCTCATAATTATACTCTCATTTCTGAAGTACGATTTAAAAAAAAATGGGATTTTGTACAGAAATACACATGGTGTACTATTATGCTATCTGATAGTGTCATTTATAAGGATCTAACTGTGCGAAGTAATAGTATAAGACAAACTAAATGAAAAGCCAATTTTTTTTAAGAACTTCATCTAACATACTGGAGGAAAAGGCTCATTTTTACGAAAAGTCATCTTTTTCATACATTCTCATACTAACCATTTTTGAAATAGCCTGGCCAGGATTTTTTTAGCCAAACCACTCACGATATATTTTTTAACGTATTAAATTTGATATAAAACAGGTTTCATCCATTAAACGCATGGATGAAGGTCGGCCCTCGTTCGGATCTTAGACCATTATTCATTTATACCTTCCGTAACGCGACCGACAGATAGTATAGAAACATATAATTTTGTCTGACACGACACATTCAATGTCTGTAGATGTAAAGGTATAATGAAAACGCAGTATGGTAACAACTGACATTTAATTTAGACAGGTTTTTAGTACATCAAGCAGAGCACAGATGGCGCTACTTATTAAATCTTGTTATACATTTCAATAAAAGGCCTTAGTTCACCCATGTTCGGACTCCAATAATACCTACGACAGTTGTTAGTTTTGACCTATTTTAGTTGTAAACCAATCGTTTTCTGTCAAGACTGCCTAAGAATTATATTCACAGATTTCGCACAAACATAAAAACAAAAGCGGTCCGTTTTACGTACATAAGCTCAAAAGATCCCTATTTATTGCTAGGGGCTGAGAAACGAGAAATTATTTCAATGGAAATTACATAGATATTTTCTTACAGTTTCTATAAAAAGAAATGTTTACGCTGAAGTCACTTCTACTGTATAAAAGAGATTTGTGGAAGTTATTTTTATATCCTATCACAAACAAGAAATTTTGGATACGGTATTGACTATAAGAGTTTAAATAGCTTTGTTATCTAACTATTGTTTTGAGAATAAGTCTTTAGACGAGTGCAAAAATAGATTTTCATGAGAATGGACGCATAAGAATTTTTGAAACTCGTCGGTTTAATGTTATGATTTTGTTTAATAACCAAAATATTATGGTAATTGATAGTTTACAAACTATGATGACTTATCGTGTTCCCCGAAGTACGGAGGCGCGCATGAGTTTTAGCTACTAGCAATCATCTATCCAAGCCTCGACGGTATCCGCAGTTATTTAATTTTGTGGATTCTAATACTGGCTGGAGGACCATGTTTTTTAAATTGATATAGCAAACGAGCATGCAGTCCTGATACCTGATATCTGATACCTGTAATCAACTCGATATAGAACATAGGTCCTACCCGAAGTCGATTATAGATGCGTTGCCACTCCTCAGGACTGAGATGGTAGCCTCATTATGTAACTCAGTCGGCATCGACACTCTTCCACCGAAACGCAAAAACTGCTTCACGGCAGAAATAAGTGTAGCGGTGGTACTCTACTGTCTTTTAAACAACGAGCTTGCTTTTAAATGCCCAATCTCTAAGTTGCTTTTTTCTAAGATATTTTTCGCCTACGCTTTGCTCGTTTCTCGCTTCCAGTAGAGCAAATTACGTGCACTAACCCACCCACACAACCACATATATGTCGCATTAACTTCGAAACGGCACTGATGTCACAAAACAGAATACCACTTCAATAAAACCAGTTATTTTTACCTCATAATAAATAAGAATTAAGCGCCTATGATAATAATAGTAATAATAAAACACCTACAACTTAGTAAATCCACACACAGAAAAAATGGCCAAGTATAGAGAATTAGCAATAGAAGTAAAAAGACAGTGGCAAGTTAGCACAGTTAAAACAGTCCCAATCATAATTTCCACAACAGGTATCATCCCCAAAA
>DWNM01000159.1:0-13199 GCA_018250375.1 Narcosius parisi helen
GTGAAGGAAAACACCGTGAGGAAACCTACAGACCTGAGAGTTCTTTAAAAAAAAAAGTTCTCTAAGGTGTGTGAAGTCTACCCATTCACTTGGCCAGCGTGGTAGACTATAGCCTAAACCCTTCTCACTATGAGAGGAGACACGTGCCCGGCAGTGGGACAATAATGGGTTGACGATAAAGTTCGATTCAAATTCAAAATAGGTTATTCAAAATTTTATTAAAAAAAAAAGAAACATTTTTTGCTACAAACGTATTTGTTAGTTTTTAATTTGAAGGTGATGTAACTCTTCGTGACTCGATTGCAGTTATAAGACTGTCATACTTAATTTTGCTTTTTGAAAGTAGTGTAAAGCTGCTGTGATTTAGTTTGAAAGGTGTAGTTAAGCAGAGATACTAATTTATAGTTAAAGATATTCATTAATGATCACAGTGTACTACCGACGATCACTAAGTAAAGCATCATTAAAAATCACTTAAATATCTTGTAGTACATATTCAAAAATATACTAGAATTCTAGCTAGATTTAAGACTGGAATACAAAAAATCGACGTTGCCACGTATCTTCCTTTTAGCAATTAACCTGAATTCTTTCTCGTACAAATATTTAGCTATCGCTGCGAGCAGACAGGATGTTGGTGGCGAGTGTCCACTGATGCCATTAGCTCGCGTGCAGACGAGTATACAGGGTGCTCGTAATAAACTTTCGGGATTTACAGAGCTTGACAAAAAACTTGCATATTTGCATACATATATGAAAACCCTCACATTTCAGTGCTGATTTTTAGGAAGATCAACCGAAAATATAAATCTAAACAAACGCTTGAAAATATGAATATCATAGGCTAGGGACTTTGATCAGCTTTGAACTTTAGACCAGTTGCAAATTAAATTGAATATAAAATGCTCCTACATATTCTCATCCATATACTTGTGTTCCGGATTCCATAGAAAAAGACAACTACTCAATTAATATACCTAGTCAGAAGAAGGTTCATTCAACACTTAAAAAGAAAATTTTAAATGATGTACGATCGAGAACCCACCTGAAACTTATAGATTGAATCAGTGGTACAAAAAACATAAAAAACCGTGTGTATTAAATATTACAGAGACTCTCGAGTTGTTCTAATACTAAGTAGTTTCAATTTTGGGTATAGAAATTAGGATTCCCTTGTTTGAGCGCAAAGAACATCCATGTTTTTCTTGTAACCAGCCATTATTTACTCAACAAAAAAGAAAGTCCGAAATACTGAAATTTTTCGGTAGGTTTTCAACTTTACACTACATAACACCAGCCACTATTTATCAGCCAATAACTGGGCTAAAGCCAAAAAAGTAACTATTAAAATCTGCATTGAAACCACTATTTATAGCATCAACCTTTACAGTCGAGACGAGCAGACGGACAGCTGATGTGTAAGATCAATCCTGAGCCACTGGCGCGACGGGTTCGTGGCTCCTACATACTGCGCTATGGTAAAACCGAGCTCAAATAGCCCTTCATCCCTTCCTATAAGGTTCACGAAAATCGTCCACCACCTCGTTTATTTTGAGTACGACTCAATAAATTCCTAACTCGGGAGCGATTGTTCGCTGCACTAAAAAACTGCAGACATTGTCTCGCATGCAGTTGACTGCAATACTTTTTGTCCCTTATCGACTGTCATATAAAAGGAGTAGCTGCTACATTTATATTTTCCTTTCGGATATTGTTCGGTATTGTTCTTATATCGTGCTTGTATGCCCATTGTTAACATGTACGTACTCATTAGAGCAAATGCGCGAGGGAAACTTTTTCTTTTCTGTTTCTACTGAACAGGGAACTTAAATATTGATAGCAAATCTTAGAAATTTTCATAAATTACAAGTTACATAATATTGTTCTCAAAAAAGTCAACGACCGAACGAACCTATAAGGGAAATTATTTTAACCTTTTCTCTTTGTTTATAAGGGGGAAACCTACACACATAACTACATTATGTTTAATTCTATCATATATCATGTTTCATGCCTAACTCGGAGTCGAACCCATTTACCTCGGTATAACGAAGCCTTACTGTTCGGTTACTGTTCACACGTATCGCAAAAAATAATTAAAACAAAATTTTCACCCCCACAAAAGGAACTTCGGCCTGCCATTCTATAAATACGAACAAAGCCTGCCAACCTGCGCCCGCTCTGTTAACCAACAAATCGTCTGCGAAACGATCTAATTAACAGAATATAATTGGAATTCCCGAGATTACAGCGACATCTCGCACTAAAAGCAACTCTGTGTCGCGCTGGGGGGCGCCACGTTCGCTCTGATTTACGCTGCGCCCGCGCATGTTTCAGTTAATTAGCCCGAAGACACGCAGTTCACACTCCACACGCCCTAAAAGGAGATATCAGTTAGCCTTAAGTAGACACCACTGTTTCCTGTCCGCTCCTTTTGTGTAATGAAAATCTTGTTCGATATATATTTGGCGGAAAACAGAGCGTCGTATCAGGAATGTTCGTCCTAACGAATGGCTTACTTCAATGCGATTGTGAATTTATAACAGTTAGTAGACATCTTAGTTTAATCGAATTAATGTTTTATTAAAGTTTTATTGCATTCCTTTAAATCACTTATCATGACGCTCATCGTATTGACAAAACTACAGTACATAAAAAATAAATAAAAAAGATAGACACATAACAATATGCCAGATGAATGCTGAACATCCGCCCTTTCAGTCAATCCACGTATAATTCGAACGCAATTATTTACTATGTACGATATTCGCTACGATATCGGCGCGCTTACATAACGCACATAGACCAGAACTGGTCCAAACAAAAAGTTGACGTCGCGTTGAAAAACAAAAAGCCACGCAAATACACAATGCCAAAGAGTCCACGGCTGTATTACTTCATTCCGGACGCGGCTCGGCCGAGTCACTGGCAATGTGAGCAAAAACGAAGCGAACGTTGTAATGCGGGCAACGGTAGCGAAATAATAAGATCGCACAACAAAATAAAGAAGTGCCCTCCAAACAAAAGGAAGGCTAGTAAAATAAGACGAAAAGGTTTAAGGAGTGACGGTGGGCCCGCTCATTGTCTTCGCGGCGCCGAGCGGGAAGCGCGGATAAGGCATTTAAAGGGACTCGAAACATCTTGAGGGCTTGTAATACTTACAGCTGTGAGTTTCGATGGTAACTTCAGGTTTGCTATTAAATGAAAATACAGATCTAAAAGATACATAACATATTTACCTTCGAAAAATACTTTTTACAGTGATATGAAATTAAAATCAACAGGATCATACTTTACGTTTAATTTATTTTTAATCTGAATTATTTCACAGAAATTGTATATATTTTAACGACTTGCATATATTTTCTTGTTTATGTTCTCGCCACAAGTCTAATATGTCGCTTTTATAAATATAGAAGCGATGTGTTCTAAATAGAACACATTTTCGTAGATTTTCGGGCGTAATATATACCTAGTTTATTTTAGTTTTTATAATGGAGCTTATTATTTGTACTTAATTCATAACAAATTTTGAAATTAAGAAAGGTTAACTTCAATTAATTCAAAGTTCGCTACATAAAGTTACAAGCTCATCCATTTTATTTCCAGCATCATGGTCATCTAAAATTCTGCAAAACTTCTCGGCACTCCACTGAACATATCATCACAGCTTCCGATGCCCCGTAGCTGTAACTTGGTCACTGAGCTGATAATCTCATTACTACTTTAAAGTCACTGAATGATCTACTTAGCAATGACCTCATAGCTGTTAATTATCTTCCGCTATCTCGATACAGATCACAGAGCTACAAAATTACAATACACATACCTAGTTACAGGAAAAACAAAAAATGGAAGGTTAGCAAACAACTGAAGCATATGCAACTCTTGAAAATAAGTATGATCATAATTTCTTCAAAGAAAGATACCTTATCATAAATAATAATTAAGATATCTGTAAGAAAATAATAATTGAAATCATGAAACTAGACCAGTCTTCTAGTATAACGAGGTGATTATTGGTTCCAGTGAGATTATGAGGTTCTTCTAATACCACATAGTGTCGTCTAGTCTACGTCTACCTGAACCACGATCCCCTTACACATAGCATAGTACATAGTGATGCATATAATATTTGACGCGAGACCACAACACCTGTCACATCCAAGCGCCCGCTCGGTATGCTCCGGAATTTTACATTACAATTGGTGCTCCAACTCCAAACTGCGAGCGTAGTCGGAACCGGTAAACTCATCACTGAGAGGAAGTAAAACAGACTACAGTTCGTTGTATAGAATCAATTTGATCAAGCCTCAAAATTTGTTGTCAATAATAACACCACTCACAATTATTTTTGACCGGGACTAATACTGGGATTAAACTCATTAAACGTTTCCTGACAAAATTATTCGTCTACTACGGCCACAGACACACGTAGTCAAGCGCGAAGACTGGCGAACTCCTTCTGTTCATTGGAAAGTTTTGTCCAACAGTATTTCTAAAGACGGATGAATAAGGGAAAGATGGTACATGTGGTGCGGTGGTGTGGAAAATTAGGCCATATAAGAAATTTTCATCGCTGATTTGCCACCGCAATACATAACAACGTACTGCTCTTGCATCAAGAAAATCTAGATCTTTTTCCGTCGAGAACTGATAGGTATTCTTGCTATCAACTACGGCAGAATTAACGCCGTACCTTCTACCTATAGTCATACCAGTTAATAGCGTAGCAGTCTAAAAGAGAGAGAATGGCGTCAGAAAGTGGCGAAATTTAGTTTACGGTTTTTAATTTACATCAGACTACACACCCGTTTTCTAATTTCAAAACATAAAAATATTACATTCAACATACTCGTAACTTACGTTTACGTCGCAAAACTTTCGAAAACATACCCTAAAGTACAGAAGTTTTTCAATAAAAAAGAATTCTAGCTAGATTTAAAGAGTAGAGTATCCTGTTGTCGCGCGGGAATATGATAAATCAGCGGGGTACAGCCGCGCACACAAATCATTTGAAACGAGCCTGTCTATTGAAACATCGCGCACACCTTTGTTTATTGTTTCGTTCAAACCCGTTGCTAGAAATTCCAACCTGTTTTTCGATTAAATTCACCTTTACCCTGTTATTATTTTAAGCAACTTTGTGTTTCAATGCTTATGTTGACAGGAAATTACCTTTCATATTCATTTATATTTCTATTAGTAAGTTGCGATGAATTATCGTATTAGTTATAACGTATAGACTTCAGGGTGTTTTTGTAGGTTTCTTGATAGCCATTAGTCATGTTCTACGACAATTTTCTTGCCAATTGGTATTGATATTATTATCGTTTAGATTGACAAATATTATTATGCTATGGTTAACTAACGTATAATTTATACTGAGTATTGATAAAATTGCATGTTGAGCATCTTTTTGTATTAATCTACCCTAAAACAGTAATATTTTCTCTAGAAGACCTTTCCACACGACTGCCTGATCGCACAGCGGCGCAAACCACAGACTCATGTCTACCATTCACTAACTGCAGGAGCGCTCGGTATATACGAGCGCAGTTCCGAAGTGCTGATATTGAATTTTGTACTCGAATGTACTTTGTTAGTTGGATTGGTGCGTTTTGTAGACACGTCGATTTCTGGCGACGATTGCTGGTACTTACGATTTATTTTATATCAGAGTGAGGTCTGAAGAACGAAACGAAATATAACATGACAATACTGAGAAATGCTTTGGTGTGTATAAAAACGCCTAAAAATATATAAAAATAAACGTCTCTCAAGCTACTGCACTTATGTAACAGTGCCTATAACGTAGTAGTAGTATAAGTGTTACTTATACTCACTACCTACATTTTTGTAGCCACTATCAAATAGAAGGGTTCTCATCCCTACAATCGGCAATCTACAATCACATATGCCTAGCTGACTCTACAAATATATTTGCATGACGAGCATGGCCTTAGAATAATGATGGTACAAGCATTGTTTATAAAAATTAGTCTGAAGTAATTCTAACGCATGTAAATACTAAATAAATAAAAAACCTTAAACTCATGGGCTCCTATCTGGAACTCTGTCTAGTCGGCAATCGAACGAGGAAGCCGAAAGTGATTAAACATGTAATATGAGTTGTACAGTGCTGATAAAATGTATTTCAGTGAGTCATCTGAGTCATACATAAGAGTTAACTGCAACCACTTGTACATCCAACTGCTGGGCGCGGGTCTCTACAACCGGAAGAAAGCTGGAGCTTGCGACGACAAAGCTAATTCTTAAAAATATTCAATCACTTATTAAAAATGAATGTGGGTTCACATAACTAACAAATGGAAGTGTTGATAGCATCAAACCCGGATCCGTACGTGAAAGGAAACCTCCGCTGATTGCTAGGCAATTAAAATTTCAGTTAGTTTTAACAAAGGCTGTTTATTGTCCTGACTGTTTATTCAAAACAGGCTACGTATTTATAGCAATAAAAAAATGAAGTCATATTAAAAGACCCATTAAGTTCTAAGGTTCTAAAGTTACAACAATAAGGTAACAATAAGTTCTAAGGTTACCTACTGCTGTTATTAATAAATCAATCTATCCATTTTTTTGTCTACCAAAGTCCGAAATTTAACCATTTCAAATAGGCAGAAGTTCTTCGTTCTTTGGTAGGTTATGAAACTCGTAGAACCCTTAACGGTTCGACTCCAGAGGAACCACCGTCATACCTATATCTTTCTCATAACAGTAGTGTTAAGCGCTGCTATAATCCGGTTTAATGGATGTGGAAACGTATCCGAGGCGTTTCGACTTAGTTCTAAGGGATGCTTTTTTAAAGAGACGCTTTCTTCACACACAGCTCCACATTAGGATTCCCTTGGTCGTGGGTGCCATGGACACGCACAAAGACGAATACACAAACACCTAGACCCAGAACAGAAATCTAAACTCATCATTTAGATTTCTTACTGGCCGGGGAGCGAACCCGGAACGCTCCACTGCGCGGGTCTTCAAAGTCAACAACAACACGTCTGTGATCGACCTCAGGTAGGAATCTATAGTTATCTCGGATTGATTATAGATGTCTATGGCAGTAGCCACTTACCATTAGATGACTGCATGCATGCTCGTTTGCTACTTCTATACTACAAAAACGTAAAAATTTAATAGATTGATTTATTAATAAATGGCGTTACTTTATTTGAAACAGTATTCTTCATATTTTTACTAATATGCTATTTTATATATGTTGTCCAGCTAAATGGCCACTTGCTCCCAAATGAATTTTCTCTGTGTATGTTCGCTCGGCCTCGTGCCAAATTCAAGTCCTAATTGATTGCCTCCTCCGATCGATCTTCAGCTCCCGATGACCGGAGTCCAAAGTCGACTCTTATGTTAAAATCATGTAGATTGTAGAATACTATTTATACACTATTTTCAAATTTTTACACGCCCCACACCTATGTATCTGATCTCAAAATGAATAAGGGTTATAGTCTACGACGCTCGCCAAATGCGATAGATTTCAAATACCTATGAGAAAATTATGTCCTGAGCCAAGAGATAAAACTAAAAGACACATTGATTTCACATTAATAATTATCAGTACACCCGTCGAGTGGTCGAAATTCGACTATTATACTAAATATTAAAAATACATAAAATATTATCCCTGCACGCCTTCTCCAACATGAACTTTAATTTTGCCAAATCTCAAACTTCTCCGTCTGCACAATATTGTACCTGAAGTTATCGCTTCACGTATTAATATATAGATATTACTTTAAATCGAAATATTATTATTTATAGAAGGTGTTACAACTCAATTCTGTTCATCTACAGCAGAACTACCTTTCCTCTTTCTGCTTAAGGCGCAGTGTTTACTCTGACGGATTTTAGTTTGTGAGATGTGATAAAGAAGCCTTCCTAATGAGGAATTCCTGCTCCTTTTTTTAATACGACTGAAATATCAAACGCGCAACTTCGGTCAAATTTTTTGTTTTAATAGGTCACTAAGATCTTGGGCGAGTATAACTACTTAACAGTTGACAGCTCGTCCAGTTACTACTTCTACTAATAAAAAGCAACGCTCATAACCCACGTAGCAGTAGCCAAGCATCAGCTGTCTAATCTGCCTTTTGTTTTATTACACTCGCGTCGTGCAGTGATAGCGACCGTTCGCGGAAGGCCTAATGAAGATCTTAATTGGGCGCGCGTGTGTCCGCACCCTTATCGACGATTTCTTGTTACTTGCAAGCTTAAAGATTTCTCGCGACTTTGCTCGCTAACAATTGTTTCTTTTTACCTGAACTGTAGAGTTGATAATAGTTGCAACAACTCAAATATTTTTTAGAAAACTTAGGAAGTTGTCCGTATGATGCCGAAGTCATTGCCATCAATTCATTCATTCTTTTTTTTTTCAACGAACAAACATGCTGTCCTCCATGATAAGTGGTTACTCCGGCCCAGTGATCACTGTAATCAACTTCATATAGAATAGATCTACCTAAAATCGATAACTTGTACTTTGCTAATTCCGAGGACTAAGTTGGTCACCCCATATATAAGTCAGACCAAAACGCAGAACTGCTTCATACCAGAAATAGGTGTGACGATAGTGCTTCCACGGTCCAACCACAGTAGTAATACTTTGCGAATTCTCGACTCGAAAAAGATTTTGAAGGAAGGTTCTTGTTGGACCATTTTGAAGAATCATAGACACCTACATAAAGCGGTCCGGAAAGTCATCAGAATGGCGTGATAATAGATCACAAATGTCCAAATAATATAGGTACCTACAAGGAGCTTATTCTTTCGGCGAGTTACAATCGAACATGGTTGACGTATACAATCATACTAAAATACCAACAAACAAATTAGTTTTTATGTTCAGACCAATCGCATAAAACTTCAGAAAAAATACGAAAAACAAAATCTGATCTAATTGTGATGATAATAACAATGTTGCACTATAATAAAGTCGCCGACAGTTAAAAGTTCGTTAAATACTTCCACAGCATTAGAAAGTTTCAGGTCCGCTTATTTCCCAAGTATGTACAACTCGTTACAACTAACGAAGACAAGCAAGGATCGCGAAAACAAATTTCCGTGAACAAAGTGCTGGTTGCGCCGAAACAAAGTTAAAAAAAAGCGTTCACGCAAAAGGACCATTACAAAATAACTCCGGCGTGTAGCAAGTGATTCGATTTACCGAACGCAAATAGGAGAAGCGACTGACATAAAATCAATCGGCTGGCACGCGAGCCTTAACACCGAAATAATGTAAATTATTGCTCGTAAAAGTGTCATTTTCGGCGTACGCGTGACGTCACGGCCGAGACGACTCCGCACACTAAAATGACGCAAGCGAAACCCGCCCCTGCTCTAACGACTAGAAATTATAGAATTCCGTGACAACCGCCACTTTTCCACGCCGGGAGCCAGGGGAAAATCGTTTGCTCGAACTGCCCCCGCTTTGTTATCTTTGTCATCGGTTAGACGTAGCATTTGCATGTCTAGCGTATCCGTACTACGGCGTTTACGGTGTAACGGGCATTGTTTACTGGGGCTTCGGCCGCGTCGCGAGTCTCCGGCGAGGAAAAAAGTATCGCAAGTCGCGGACGTCGCGTCGCATCAAATTCGTATTTAAAATAGGATGAAAGCTGTCAGGGCAGTAAACCTCAAACGTCGGTGCGTCTGTGTGGGTGTGTCGACACGAGGGTGGATACACACAGCGGCGAGGAGACGATCATTTACATACGGCGGGGCGCAGGTCGGGAGCGAGCGGGACGCGCGCCCGGGGGACGACGCCCTGCACGCGGACGAGCGAGACGACTATATTATTATCCCGAGCTAAAAAAACAAAATGTGGGCGGGGGATTACATTATAGTAGCGAAAGTAATCGATATTCTGTTTTAGTACGAGGTTGTTAGACCTGTGCAACTGCAGGCCAAATACGCAAGGTGGTTAGGTCACGGCGGCGTCAGGTGGCGTATTTTTATGCGTCCCGGAGGATTGCCGGGAAGCGTGCCTCCTAACGGCGACGGAAAGGATTTCAGATCCGATATTGTAAACAGTGGAGCTTTATATCCGCATAAACCTTGACGCGAGGCACGTGCCATTAAACCCGTGCGCTGGCCGCCCATGTAAAGCCTTATAAAGCATTAGTCAGTAATGATTGCGCTAGAAGTCATAAAAACGCTATTAAGACCACCATCTTACAATATCTTTTGTTTTAGTTTAATGCTAGCATTCGTTTTGATACCCGATAACGTATTAGAAGAAATGGTAACAGTAGTGTAAATTTTTATCTATCACTCTGGTTGCCTGGACATCGAATGCTAAGCTCTAATTTGTTGAACTCTTAATAGACCAATGACATCATTTGCTTTAAAAATGTCTTCATTTTTAAAGCGTTAAGCGTAAACAGTGTTAAGGATATACCTACAATTATACACATTTAAGACACTTGAAATCCATGATTTTCTCAAAGAGACAAAATTGGTGGAGCCACACTGGGCCAGTCTGATATGTCATAGCCTTAATTCTGTTCACTGTGGGAGAAGGCGCTAGCCTAGTAACAAGACCGTAACGTTTTGATAATAAACTTAATAATCATGTCATCGTGTTAATTAATTTACACTTAATAGACAATCTGAATATCTACCTAAATATTAATTTACCCATACTACTGGAATCTCTTGACTTCACTTCCATTCTTTCAAACTTTTACAAATACTAAACTTGCTAAATCTGTTAAATAAGATAGATATTGAAAATAGTAAAAACAATAATTCCATTTGGATCTTTTTAAGTCTATACCCACAGACACGATAAAATATTGTAAAGAGAGTTGATCTCACTTAAAAATCTTTCAGAACTTGCGAGTTATCAGATCGCAAAATATCCCAGCCATCTTGTAAACATTTTGGACAATGTCACGCTCACGCATTATGCAAATTAAACGATCATACAATCTTTTACGTAAACAAACGTTTGCGTTTTTGTATTCTTGAGGATAACCATTTTGTATCCCGTCATCAATAATTGCCGTGTCCGAGGCCAAACCGAAAACATGAAAGGGTCCCAATTCATTATTAATATACGACACCGTGGCACCGAAGGGTCAATGGGGTATCAAAGATGCACCGTTTAGAGTAAATGAGCCGTGGGGCATTTCGCGCATAATTTCACAGATCTGCCCTCCGAGGCCGCGGTCACGCTAAACGGACTCCGGACCCACCAAGATAAACGGCCACGGTTTTATATTTGCCTAGTACTCCGTATGCTACCTTTGCGAAATAATTTGTGACAACATGCAAATTATATCTTAAACTTACGAGTTATCTACAGATATTGAACCTATCAGACACGTGCCGTAGCAGACAATATCGTATTTTTCTGTATAATATTTTGAGAATTATGGCCCCTGTCTCTGCGAATGAGTTACGGTAGACATATAGGTATGTAGGTCAATACACATTGTATAGGAGTATACTTTGTAAGGCGCGGGACGCTCTATACCTGTAGATGTAAATGAACCCGTATTTAGGATCAACGTCCACCATAGGCTCTATCCGCATGCATACGTTTTTTTACGCAGATAGACAAAAGTCGATATAAAGATAGAAAAAAGTAAAAAAACGTATGCATGCGGCAAAGATTTTTCTTTGCTCAGAATTTTATCATGATCTGATGTCGTGCAAATAATTTCATCTTTACCACCTACTGTGGCACTCTTTAAACTAATCAAATACCCTACGAGGTAACTGACAACGCTGACCCCTAGAAAACATACAAATGACATACGAATGATACGATATGATACGACCTGTCGATTTACGACAACATTTACGATACGTACACAACACTGACCTGTGAGTGCACAAACCAATTTTTAGTAAAATCTCTGCAAAACAATATAGTTGAGTATCATTTACGGCGTCCATCGCAACGTAAACACATTCTGGTACGTAAATCCGTTACGTGACGTAGGGGGGACATAAAATGGGGGAATATTTATATAGTGATAAAATCCATTTACGAGGCACGCGCTACAATGCGGGACGAACAAACTTTATTTCCATAGCTTTCATATCTAGCCGGGCGCTCGAGAACTCCAGGGGCGGGAATTTTCGATATTCATACTGTCGACGTCGATAAAATCGTTATTGAAAATTCTGAAATATACGTTATTTAGTGACGTTTGCGTTATCAAATGAATGAATGTCCAGCGTAGGGTCGAAAAATTATTATTATATTTTTAATCATTTAACTACAAATAAACAGCATGATGTTTCAAGTTTAAAATTCTAGCAGTCATCACTTATTAACACTATGTTAAAGAATTTATTTACAAATAAAACTAACAGCCACTTATGAGAATTATATTTTTCACTATAGTGCAACAAGTAAAATTCGTCTTTCATTTAGTAAGTTGGGATAGTCACAACATTCACTTACGTCTTTCTATAATATTCTAACGCTAAATCAAGTACGAAACGCTGTAAAATTGACCATTATATTTCATGACAATACATGAAACAATTTATCGATAACTGAAATCGCAGAGTCCACATCACTACCGTCCAAAGCCACCCTCAGTTTTTCCTTCAATTTTCCTTTTGCGATCTCCACTCACTTAATTGACGAAGAATTTTGATTGGTCCGTGTACCTAGACGCCATATTTCTATGCATCCGTCGTGATGCCTTTTTTTAATTTGAGCTCGCCTTCATTTATTATTCCGCTCTTATTTTAATGGTTACGTTCGTTATTGTTCGTCTCTCGAGTCTCAATATTATTTTTGAGTATAATTGCTGTCTGCATGTCTGTGATTGAGAATTTCAAGTATGGCTTTGTTTACTGAGGTTTACGCTCTGCTGCTTCAATATTTAAAGTGTTGGCTCGTTAAGCTTTTATATTTGGTTTTGGGTGATATATGTCAGTGAATTATTTATTTATCTCGTAGTTGCAATTTTATGACAGTTAAGTAGAACTATGTATAAGCTATGTAAGAGACTCTAGCAATAGCTTTCTTTAACCCAAAGCTGTTACGGTGCCCACGTCATTTATAGACATAGACATTGGAAAAAAATGAAAAATTTTGGAATCCCCTTCTATTATGTATGGACGCGTCTACTATTTCCAAATATACCATTATTTCAGCAATCAATTACGTTTTAACGCAAATAATAACATTTTTCTCT
>DWNM01000160.1:0-13179 GCA_018250375.1 Narcosius parisi helen
ACCACACCCTTCAAGCCATAAACAGCAGCGCTTAACACTGCTACCATAAGGAAGAAATAGGTGTGGCGGTGGTGCCTTCGGAGTCGAACCACAAAGGGTTCTACCACCTTTTAAATAGTCTATGGTTGGACCTCGCACTACGATACCCATCAGGTACATGACGATTTGTCAATGCCATTTCTTGTTTTGTCGTTCGCGGCGCACTGTCATTTATTTCGCAAGTTACGCTTTTTCCACCACTGAACTATTTATCAAGCCGGCGCGTAAATTGCTGTCTTTTTTGTGCTACTTTGTACCTCGATAACAAGATGGGACGAAATGTTCGATGGCATTCTGAATGTAACAATTTTTCAGTCTATTTATTTAATCCGGATGGCGTTGGGTTTATTATGCCTTTCTGTAGAGGGTTTTTGGTTTGATGCCTGGCCAGGCAGACCTGTAAAGATGAGTTTAGATTTTAAACAGTGTGCTTCTTATCTGGGAAATTATTAGTTTCTACGCGAAAATTCATTGTTATATTCAATATTCAAACCACTAAAACAGAGGTCTCCACGCTTTTTTTGTCCCGTAGACCACCTGCTATATTTTTTGGTTTTGCCTGTTTGCCTGAGAAGATACACCGGGGGAACTTCTTTTTGGTAACGGCGAGAAAACCTTCAAAAGGTACCCCCGTCGATGGCCTTCCTCGGCGTTAAAGTCATAACCTATTAAAATTACATCAACTGTTGTAGACCCTTGTTTATATCGTACCTACCTCCAATTCGTTTTTACGCTCACATAGACCCCCCTAACAAGTCGTCGTCGACCCCTAAGGGTCGATATAGACCCCTTTGGGTATCAATGCACTAAAATATTAAACAACTTGCATTTGACGCTAATGCCATGAAGAGTATACTTAAGTGTATTACACTGAAATATTAAGAAAAATCGTAAAAAATATAATGACCGTAATATAATAGCGATACCCGTGGGAAGCTGGCGATAACATAGTAATGAGATAAATGAAAAAGAAACATTTAAGAGTAATCTCGCAGATACTTTCCAAACTATAACAAGTTATTCTCGCAGCTCTAGCTCTTAAGGAGATTAAAATCTGCATAACTGATGCCTCTGTTGTTCTGAGGCGTGAAACGCTACGCCAAGATTTACCTCACGACCGACTAAGATTACACCTACAAGGTTTTGATGATTTTTTAAAAGATAAGTTGCGGGTTCGCAATATTAGAAATAGTCAGAAGTGGCCTTTAAAATAATCAAGCTTCTTACATCGAAACACTTTATTTTTGCCAGAAACAATTACAATGCATCCGCTTGCTACAACCATTAGGACTCAACTATCTCAATCGCCTCTGTCACAATCGAATTCATTTTTGTTATATTTCAGACTAATCGACATAATCCATAATTATGATTAGATAATTTTGATTATTTTTTCTCATTGTTACAAAATTTTCGGATTTTTTTATTTTACCCAAAAACTTATTGAATATATTTTTATTTACTGTATACGGACAAGTTCAGGCCTAGCCTAGTGTGCTCGTGTGTGTGCAATTAGTCTATTAATTGTAGTACTTTAGTGTGATTAAAAAAATATTAATCTTCATTACGCGAAAACTCAAAGTTACTCAACTTGACTGTGACACAAGAAACAACTATCGGATTAAATAAATAAGAAGCTTTTAAAATTTACAAATTTTTGTTACTTATCGCTTTTCATTAGTTACAATATTACATTAAAATTAAAGAGATTTAGACAACATAATAATATACTAAAATAAAAAAACAAGAACATTCTTGCAAAATATAGCACGATGAGGTTCCAATTGTTTCGTGCGGTAACTACCCCAGCGCCTATATTACGCTAAATAACGCATGTGTGTTGCTTGTACATGTACATCATGTACATGCTTGTACATGATGCTTGTACAACATATGCTGTGTTTTGAAAGCACATATAATAAACTATTCGTGTGTATTATATATATATACATATATATAATTGTATATACACGAATAAACTATTCGTGTGTATTATATATATATACATATATATAATTGTAGAAATAATTAAAGTTAATTATTTAGAATATTTTTTTGCAAACCTGTTCAGATAAGAAATTTAAGTTGAAGGTCATATTCATTCCTATTCTTAGTCTGATCGAACTGTACCGGTGCATACGTGATAATATTTTACTACATAACGTGTATCGCATCATTCGCATCTTATATCTATCGCAACACGGGCGCGCAGGCGCCGACAGAGTCAGTGTATTCATTGCAGAATGTATTCATTGCTGAATCGTCGATCGCCGATGCTAAAGGTAGCTAGCCCGCTGGATCTGTATTCAAAAATGTTACTACCACCTTTAATTTACGAAGAGATTCAGTTCAACTCCGTGAACACCTTTACTGGGATCGACTGACTTAAATACATTCCCGATATTATTTTATTTCCCCGTTTTTCCGCCAGTGGACGCGCGGTGTACAAACCACGTTGCTCCAATATGTGATCTCGTGCGACCGTGTGCAGGCGTAATCGCATTACCCGCGCGCCGCCACGCACGTGCGTCTCTACTCGGATCTGATTAAACGGTTTATGTTTCAGAAACGACCTGAGTATAGTATCCATATAATAGGATAGATTTCAGAATAAATTTTAAACATACTGCTAACTGCGAAAACGAAAGTATTTTGTGAACTAATTTAAATTTTAAACAAGGATGGCAGTATTAGGCCTATCGCTGTAAGCTGTACATTTCGTCGGCTCGTTTTCAAAGTCCGTTGTAAGAATATAGGAAATGTTATTAATGGAAAATACTGTCCAATACAACAAAGCTTTGGAGCAAGGTTATGAGGCTGCAGTCTACGCGACACGAATATTTTTATTAAATAATGGAGGTGAAGTGCTATTGAAGGTTGATGTTAAAAATGCATTCAATTCGATTGATAGGCGAACTCTGCTACAAGAAATTAAAAAAAAATGTTCCGTCTATTTACAAATATATTTGGTAGTGTTATAGTTCACCTTCAAAATTAGTGTATAGAAACCATTCCTTTTTGTCTTCCGTTGATTGTCAGCAGTGTGATGATCCCCTTGGGTCAGCCATTTTTAGTTTAGCTATTCACCCCATCATATCTCAATTAAATTTTAAATTAAACCTTTGGTATCTAGACGATGGCACACCAGGTGATGAAGTGAATTCAGTTTTAGATGATGTAGAAAATTTTATTGAGAAATTTAATAAAATTGGACCAGACCTAAATTTTGCTAAATGTGAATTATTTATTAATTCTGGAAAATGAAGAGAAGAAATAATTAAGAAATTTAATGTTTTGGCACCTAATATTAAAAATCTCGTTACAGACTCTTCATCTATCAGTTGCACCTGTTTTTATGGACTCTTTTCATTCATTTACCTAAAATCAAATACAAAATTTTCACAATGTTTCAAATAGATTATTTAAAATAAATTCTCATATGGCCCTATTCATTATTCGTAATTTTCTTTTTGCACCTAAATTTATGTACTTTCTAAGATGAAGTCCTTTTTAACTGACTTCCAAAAAGGAGGAGGTTATGTATTTGTCTGTATCTATTTTTTTTATGTATATTCACCGATTACTCCACGCTGATTCAACCGATTGAGATGATTCAAACGGCAATATATGCGGCTAAGTTAGTCCCATTTTATGCAAATTGGAAAATTCCCTGACTGAACTGAAAAAAATCGATTTCTTATAATCTTGAATTACTCGGGAGTTTCTGAACCGATTTCAATTTTCTTTTTTCATTTGAAAGGAAATTTTGTTGCGATACTTTTTTCCTAAACATGGACATGGTTTGATGACTGGATCTTGGAGATAAGAGGTGGGACTCCTCATCAATGCCCCTGTTTTTTACATGATTTATGATATCTTAGTTTCTGCCAACCCTCTTATCATGAAACTTGGTATGAGCATTAAGAAACTAGATTAACATAATATGATGAAAAATTTGACCTTCAACTCTTCGACCCTGATGATGCGGAGGTACCTCCAGCATAAATCATACGAGTTAGCCTTTTGGTGCTTATAAATATCTAATAAATCCCTAATCAATGATATATGATGAAATATTTGACCTTCAACTTCTCGATCCTGTTGATGCAGAGGTGCCCCAGCCTAAACCATATGAGTTAGCTTTTTGGGGCTTACGGATATCTAATAAGGTCCCTAATCAATGACGTGTGATGAAAAAATTGACTTTCAACTCCTCGACTCTGATGATGCAGAGGTGCCCCCAGTCTGAACCATATGAGTTAGCCTTTTGGTACCTACGGATATCTAATGAGGTCCTTAATCAATGACGTATGATGAAAATTATGGCCTTCAATTCCTCGACCCTGATGATGCAGAGGTGCCCCCAGCCTAAACCACATGAGTTGCCCTTTTGGTGCTTACGGATATCTAATAAGGTCCCGAATAAATGATGTATGATAAAAATTGTGGTATTCGATTCCTCGACCCTGATGATGCAGAGTTGCCCCCAGCCTAAACCACATGAGTTGGCCTTTTGTTGGATATCTAATAAGGGCTCTAATCAATGATCTATCATGAAACTTTTGATCTTCAACTCCTCGACCCTGACAATGCAGAAGTGCCTCTAGTCTAAATCTAATGTTTAATACGTTTTCACTAAAAAACCTGAAAAATTTTTTTAAGAAAAAAATACAATCGTGTTCTATGACACTACAAAGTTTAAAAGTAATCATAAAGAAATGTTGGTTTATTACATAGTTCTGAAGTCGACGCTCATACTGGTCAGTGGTCATGCTGCTTGGGCCATGATCCATGCGAAATACATTGAGCGCCGACTTCAGAACTATGTACTAAACCAACTTTATAATTATTTTTTACTTTGCAGTATCATAGAAATCGGTTGTATTTTTTTTTTATTTTGTTGTTTCAATTATTGTCACCTTTAAATGACATTGATTCCATCATCGTTAACACTTTATCAACATTACTTAATTGCCAACTTTCGGACTGTGTTTGGTCCCAAGCCTCTTTGTATATTAGATACGGAGGTTTGGCAGTACGCAAAATATGTAGTCTACCAGATTTTTTGTCGTCGACTCGTAGTACGCAACAATTGATTTCAAAAATACTATCAACATCTTGAATTAACTGTGGTGTTGCGTACATGAGTGAAGTGCAGTAGAAATCTGCTTGGTCCTTGGCCTGCCCAAATCAAAATTTTCCCAATTTACAAATGTTCAAAAATTGTTAAACGTGCCCCTCTGTAAATTAACACATGAATTACGTTTGAGTTCTTCAATTGATATTATAGAGCGGGCACGTCTTTTAGTAGTAGCAGAGCGCTAGTCAGGTTTCTGGTTACAGGCACTTCCATCTAGTAACATAGGAACTTTGGATAACTGCACTTTGTCCCTGTGAGTGGGGCTGCGACTTTGCTTGAAAATCAATGAGCCACATCGTTGCGTCGGTGGAGAAGACGTCAATCAGGTTACCACGGTGTAGATACACCGTGGTAACCTGATTGACGTCTTCTCCATAGACGCAACGATGTGGCACCACGTTGAGAAGATTCTCAACGTGGTGCCTTTGGTATGGGATAGTACATTGATACCATGGCATCGTCTCATATACAGGCGACCTCGTTGCCTGCTGATGCGGCGGCTGAATCTGCGGAGGCTGTGAAATGGCGCAAGAATGTCGCCATTTCATAAAGCTATATATTTGTGCCCTTCCCAGTCGAGACTATGCGCCCGTGGAGAACGAAAGCGAAACCTTTTTATAAATAATTTTCTTCGCGACTGATTGAGGTCTGCAGTGACCCAAGAGCTGAAGCTTACTTCGTCCAACAAATAAGTTTGGCAATACAATGCGGTAATGCTACCAGTGTCTTGGGTACACTAACGCAAGGCAACGATTTGGCTCAATTATTTTATCTATAGATTCAGTTTGTATTATAGATATCAGATATAGGTTTATTATATGTTATAGTAGAGGACTTTAAACTATATATACAAGAATTGCTTGTTTAAAGGTATTAGATAGATACATGAAATTTTAAACAGTGTGTTTCTCTATGGCCGCTATAAAAACAAATAATAAAAATAAATACGAAAATAAATAAAAGGGGGTTAATTAGTAACGGTCTATGGACTGGGGCACACGCGCACAGCACTTGCACGGCGCGAGACGAGGCTGAGAGGGAAGTACACGCTGCGACGCCGCAGCGGCACCGCTCTGATACATTTATAACCGTACGCCCCGCCGCTGCGGCGACGACCTTTCGCCGCTATATTTAATAATGAAAAAGTACCATTAGAAACACAAAAATAGTACAAATTACAAGACATAACGTACTGTTACGAGTCTCGGATACGGAGGCTTTTTAAAAAAAAGATTTTGAATTAGAATGAATGGCGACCGTTTGGTGTGGAGGATGGGATGAGACTGACTGGGGGGAGAGGTTGTACAGGCAGGTAGACTAGGAATGCTGAGTGGGCAGGAGTAGGACTGAGGTAAGCAAAAAGGGCTACATAGGCCAGGCGTAACACCTCCCTGGGGTAGACTAAACATCGGGGTTAAAATACCGATGTTTACGGATAAAGAACGGAAAAGAACGAGGGAGAGTAGAGGAGAAGTTATGTATTGATTCTTAAGCTGGGTGATGGAATATCCTTTGCTTTAGGATCAGGACGTCGTTCATTGGCTTTAGGGATAGGAATATTGGATTCAGGAGTTGGTATTTGGTGCATGGTATCCGATGCAGGCGAGGAAGGTCTCGGGAAATTGACAAGGAAGCGGCCGCGTGATTTATTACATAATTGATACATTTTAATAATACAAAATACAAGAATTACACAAATTATTATTATTAATATTATTGAATAATGGGTCTCATATTGAATGATATGATGCTGATTTATGATCTTATCAGCTTCTGAGGCTATTGATTTAAGTTTAATTTTTGTTTCGGAAGTAAAAGAGTCTAAATCTAAATTGTTTAATTGAATAGGAGACTCATTATTTATTTTATCTTTAAAATTATTTAATACACAACATGAATCATTTATAATATTAAAATCTGATTTTACAACAGTTAAATTTAGCAAAAGGTTATTTAATTTCGGAATTAATTTGGTCGTTTTACAATAGGCTCTACAATTAACAGGAATATTGACAATGCCAGTGCCAATGATGTTTAATTCTACATTTTTGTTAGGACATTCTACATACAATTTATTTTTCTGAGATTGAATAAAAATCCAATTATTATTACTAATAGGTTTCCATATATCTAAATTTCCGTAAACGAATTCGGTTTTACATTGTTTTGGTAACACACTAATAGCGCTAGATAATATTTCGCTTTCACAACTAGGGTTGGCGCTTGTAGGGAACACTGTCATCACATCACAGATATATTCGCGGCGATTAATAGCTCTGCATTTTTGAAGTGACTGTACATTACAATATTCTGATTTATCTTTGGTCATTGCAATATACTTACTGCTAGGTATTATAAAACTAAAGGAATTCGGGTTTACACTTATATGAGGAACCGGCAATGCTAAGTTATGATATAAACTGTATTCCTTAGGGGATACTAGGGGCAATCTTAAAACAAAAATAATCTTGTTATGAAAACTATAACTAATTACACTAGAAATATTCATTAATACATGAATTTGGTTTAATGCTAAATTAACGGGTAACTTAAAATCTACAGGTAGATGTCTATAGTTATCGACAAGTTCTTGGTATAATTGCGTGGGACGTAATATCGCAGGATGCAGAATGTTTTGACTACTAAGTATAATCGCAGTTGTTATATCTTGCAACTGGAATGATAGGGTGAGTATGGATGCTTCTAAACTATTGAGGATAGAATTTATAGTAAGTTTTGCATTTAAAATGTTAAAATCAATGGTTAAATTTTTTGACAGTAATGTGAACTTGTCAATAGCTTCATTAAGCTTGGCTTCATTAATTTTAATTTTTCGTAAAGTATCATTAAATTCATTTAAAGCGGAAGCTGTTACTAAAACACTTTCTTTTATTAAAGAAGCCAATCTCTTTTCGTTGTCCTGGATGCTGTTAATGGCGTGGTCATACTTAACGGCATCATCTTCGTCCAATGTTCCAAATATAGTTTTTGCTAGGGTTCCTACACCTCCTAACCACGCTGCTCGTCTGAATCTATTAGTTACTAAATGAGAAATTGAAGAATATTCGGAGACCATGTCATTATATCTAATTGTTAATGGCTCTAATACATTATTGCAATCTAAACTGTTGGATATTTCTATTTGGATCTGATGACAAATGTGGCGTGTAGTACCTAATATAGAATTAATATTTTTTATATGCGGTTCAATATATGTAATATCTAATGCGGTTACAACATCTAAGTGACCAACATCAATTTTGAGTTCACCAATTGGATCAAAATATATACCAGGACTCGAGTTGATTTGGTGAACATACTCTTCACCTTGGCTTTGAGCTAGTATGCTGTAAGGAAAGAGACAACACTATTTTAGACATTACCTTTTACGTTTAAAGTAAACTTAATCATTAATAAAAGGATTATATAAAAATAAAAATAAAACTAAGAATGAAAGAAAGAACTAACTTAAGAAAAACTAGGACAAACTAAAATATAATTAATTGTCCTGATTAGACGGTGTAGTATGGATATCCACGCGTTTGACTTCGTCGTAGTGATGTCTTACGTGTCGTCTATTTATCAGTAAGGACAAGGTATGGTTACCGTGAATTTTGACCACCCTGTATGGACCTTTCCACAGAGGTGATAAGGCCTTTCGTAACCTGAGATGATTCTTAAGCATGACGTAATCGCCAACTTTATATTCGACTGGGCGAGTACGAGAATCGTAATAATTCTTAGATCTTAATTTGGAATTTCTTATGTATTCTAGAGCTTTATCGCGTGAATGTTTCATACGGTTTTGTAGCATTTTAACATACTCAGGATAAGTAGTAGAAGAATTATCATTATATATTGAATCCGGGATCCGGGATTTATGTCCGAATAATAGTTCATACGGAGAGTAATGTGTAGTCGCGTGGATTGCGGTGTTATATGCGAGCATCGCGGTATATACGTATCGAGGCCAATTATCTTGATTTTCATTAACATAAGTTTTTAAATATTCTTTCAAGGTAGAATGGGATCTTTCCAAAGCGCCTTGCGTCTGTGGATGGTATGGAGAAGACCATAGCTGTTTTATTTTAAGGAATTCGCAGGTCTTCTTGAAAAGATCTGCTGTAAAATTTGTACCTTGATCGGTAAGGATGTGTTTGGGAATACCAAATAAGGAAATAAAATGTACTAGACATTCACTAGATTCTTCCGCAGTGTTACAACGGAGTGGATATGCTAGTGAAAACTTTGTAAGGTCGTCTTGCATTGTTAAAATAAATCTAAGCTTGGCTGTACCAGCCTCGGGTAGAGGACCCACGATATCGATGGATAACCTCTCGAATGGAGCTGTTGAAGTTGATGTTATAACCATCGGTGCTCTATTTATTCTCCGTAGAGCTTTATTGGATTGGCAAGACTGACATTTCTTAACATAATTTTCGATATCGCTACGCATATTTTTCCAATAAAACCTTTCTTTGACACGACTATACATTCTAGAAGATCCCAGATGACCTGCAATAGGGATATCATGATTCTCTTTAAGGATCTTTGGGATTTCGCTAAGAGAAGGATATATAATATTATCATGATATATATGAACTGTTATATTAGTTTCATTAAATAAGAAACCTAACATGTTATAAATTTTTATGAAAGAATGTTTATCGAATGGGTTTTTAAAGTCAGATATGCTAATATGATTGAATGTAGAATAAAACATAATTATTTGATCACGAGCGAATTTTAGAGATTTAAATAAATCTGGATACGAGCAATCATCAAAATGATGTACCTTTGTAAATAGAATGAGATAATGTTTATTATCTATAGTAAGGGGTAAAAAGGTATGTAAATGCCTTTCTAATTTCAGGAATTCATCGCGTTGGGAATCTGGACATTTATTTAGTATGTCCTGTATGTATGGCATGGATTCATCCATGTCGATTGAGGTAGGTATTACGATTAAGTTCTGTACACCCTTTAGTAAGTTTTCATTATGTTCTACAATAGGGGTATTGTATGACCTTGTAGGTGATCTTAGGAATCTATTGTAGGTTTCATCAGATAGGGTCAGATTTTCAGGTACTGGAGCACTACCTGGGTCAGGACGAGGAGACAGAGGTAAGTATTCATCGAGTACAGGTAAGGGTGCTGGAGCGGTTTCTGGATTCGAACACGAAGGTAAGTATTCATCGGGTAAAGGTAAGTTAATATCCTTAGATGCTAGGAGTTTTTCAGAATTAGGATGAATAGAGACAGGTAAGGTTTCAGGGTTTTGCCAACTGGTCGAAGGCTGAGGATCTACTGCGACATCGGTAGGAACTTCGTCAGTTGCGAATTTAAAGTAGTCCATTAATTCTTTTTCCATTTCAGGGTCTACAAAATTAGGGTCAACAGAAGGCGGAGACACTAAAAGACTTTGCAAATCATTAACTATGTCACCGAGAGACTGCGGAGACTCCTGTGCATGTGACGGAGATTCGTTAACAGGGTTTGTATTATCGTTAGGATTATTTTCAGGATATATAGGATTCACAGGATACCTGGAAAGAGCATCTGCAGCTGAGTTTAACTTGCCTTTGCGATATAAAATTTCATAATCGAATTCTTCTAATTTTAATCGCCATCGTTGGAGTTTACTGCTCGGATCTTTGTGGTTGAACAACCATTTTAAGGGCCTATGGTCGGTTATTATTTGAAATTTGTGCCCATAAAGATAAGGGCGGAATGTTTTACAACCGAATAGGATAGCTAATAATTCTTTTTCAGTTGTGCTATAATTAGATTCACTCTTATTGAGTGTTCGTGACGCGAAGGCTACAGGTCGATCTTTGCCGACAGGACCCTGGGAGAGCACGGCACCCACGGCATAATTTGATGCGTCACAGGTAAGTACAAAAGGTTGGGAAAAGTCAGGATATACAAGCAAAGGAGCAGTCGTTAATTTATGTTTTAGGGTATCGAATGCGAGTTGTTGCTCGTTTTTCCAATCATAAATGGCATCCTTTTTTAAAAGGGAAGTAAGAGGTTTCGCTATTTTTGAAAAATCAGATATGAAGCGCCTATAATAAGAAACCAATCCTAGAAATGATTTTATATCTTTAGGGGTTTTTGGCACAGGGAAGGAAATAACGGCTTTAATTTTTTCTGGATTTGGCTTAACACCTTGTTCTGTAATTATATGACCGAGGTAACAGACTTCGCGACGTAGGAATTCGCACTTGTCGGGTTGTAGCTTAAGATTAAAGTCGCGTATTCTTTGGAATATTGATTTTAGGTTTACAATATGTGATTGAAGATCATAGGAATAGCAAACTACGTCATCGAGATATACGAAACAGCGGATACCTTGAAGGCCGGATAAGGCTGAATTCATAAGCCTTTGAAAAGTAGAAGGGGCGTTTTTAAGCCCAAAAGGCATTCTTAAAAATTGAAAGTGGCCTTCAGGAACATTGAATGCAGTTTTAGCTTTGTCGGCTTCATCTAAGGGTATTTGGTGAAAACCTGACGCTAGATCTAAAGTTGAGAAATATTTGCTGCTACCGAGTTGGTCTAGAATTTCAGTGATTTGAGGAATAGGGTAAGTATCGCCAATAGTTACATCATTGAGTTTTCTGTAATCTATGACGACTCGCCACTTTTGAACATTAGAAGCATCTAGTTTTTTGGGTACTACCCATATTGGTGATGACCATGGGGAGTCAGAAGGCTCGATAATATTTTGTTCAAGCATCTTATTTATTTGATTGCGAACTTCGGCTTTGTGCACTTCAGGGAATCGATAGGATTTAGTATGGATAGGGACATCTGTCGTTGTTTTTATTTCATGTTTTAAAGCGTTTGTATGAGTTAGATTTTCTCCTGGAAGATGAAAAATATCTGAATAATCTGAACACAGCTGTAATAAAACTTCTCGTTCTTCTTCATTAAGATGTGAAATACGCAATTGGTTTAGGACTTCCTTTGTGCGAATAAAGCTGTCACCTGTTACGTTTGTATAATTTACATAACCAGGTAAGTTAGGAGGATCATTGAATTCAGAGGGATCAACTGAGGTAAGTTTTAGGTTAAGGTTAGATTTTACAGTTGCAGGTTCTTCAGAAATATTTACTACGGATACATTTATTCTATTGTTTGCTTTGACGCGAACTAAGGAATTAGCAATCAATAAAGTGTCAGAAAGTTTTTGATCTAAGATCATTCCTTCTTTTAATTCAGGATTTGATACAGAGCATTCAATAATGGCTTCCGTTCTAGGAGGGATAAGGTATGCTGGGTCGTGAAAATACAATTTTAGCGAAGAATTTCCAACGAATAATAAATTTTTATTATAATCTATGCTGCAGCTATGTGCATTTAGCATATCAGAGCCTATAATTCCGTCATAAGGTAAGTGAATTTTATCTATAACATGAAATTGGTGTGAAATAGTGTGTTTTGGTAATTTTAGTTTTAATTGGAAATGACCACGGGTTTCGAGATGTTCTTCACTAGAATCGATACCTTTTAATTGGATTGTTTCGGTTTTTAATTTTGGTTGCGCCATTATACACGAATGTTTTAATAAACTTACAGAAGAACCTGAATCAACTAATAAGGATATTGGAATGTCGGATATAGAAGATTGCACAAGGACATGAGGTAAGAGCATTTTTGCAGGATTATTAGTGATTTCGAATATTTGAGAAGAACTTGGATTAGATTTAGGCAGGTCAGCTTCATTCTGCTGCTGCGTGGATTTAGTAGAATTATGCAGATCAACGTCTTTATGTTGCTGCATGGATTTAGAAGGTTTATGCAGATCAACGTTTTTTCGCTGCTGCATGGATATAGAAGAATTATGCAGATCAACGTCTTTCCGTTGCTGCATGGATATAGAAGATTTATGCAGATCAACATTATTCTGTTGCTGCATGGATATAGAAGGTTTATGCAGATCAACGTTTTTTCGCTGCTGCATGGATATAGAAGAATTATGCAGATCAACGTCTTTCCGT
>DWNM01000161.1:0-13176 GCA_018250375.1 Narcosius parisi helen
CTAGTCTAAATGTTGAATAATTATTAAACTACAATCAAAAATATGTTTTTTGTTAATTGTGGCCCCGGTCTCCCCTATCTACACGAACTCCGAACCGAGACCGTCGGGACGCGGCCGCTCTCCGGGCACGATCGCCCGGCCCCCGGAGAGATGTCCAGTCGCCGAAAGTCCACTCCGAGTCTCGGTTAATGACAGAGGGTTAGGTCGTTAGGGTCGAGAGTTGGTTATAGAACAGGTTTTAGGTTTAGCTGTGACTATGTTTTCAGTCTGCGTATTTTTCGTTAAAACGTGACGCACAAAAAGTCGCGTTAATAATATTTTTATATCAATATAAAAACTGTTATAACATCTTATAGCAGTTTTAAACATAGCAACTTACCCTAAACTTGTGACAGCCTCTAGAATAGCAAACTATTTAATATATAGGATATATATAGCAAATTAGTGCTAGAATTTAATAGTTTTGGCCAATACCAACCGTAAAAGAAATTAAATAGAGTATACATGCACAAATACTCACTCGGATACGAAAATTTGTCCAGCTCGATCATAAGACGCCTCTGGTCGTTGAAGCTCAGCTGCTTGCCGCTCTCGTCCAGTGTGGGCGCCATGAAGATACGCACGGTGCCCATTATACCCTTCCCGCTAGTGTTGTTCACGTCAATCCTGTTGAAATTATATTGAGTTTTGTACTAGGTACTGCACGCGAATGAATATAAAAAATTCGCAGTCAAAAAATAAAGGTACCACCTTACTTGTTCAACTGCAGAGGCAACATCTCCACAACTATATCTTACAGGTGTAAAGGATGTGGTAGATACACGAGACGTATCAATTATGCCGTCAGCAACAATGTCTCCTTGGGCGATCACAGGAAGAATTCCAATAATATCTGTGATTGATTACAGATGTTCCCCGAGGTAGCACTCCTATACTATTTTTGGTTAATTACAGATATTTGTCAATCACAGTGATCACTCACCATTAAATAGTCTGCATAGTAATGTAATGTAATACATGCAATGCAATGCGATGTAATTATGAAGAAACGAATAGTAATTTTAACGTGACAATTTTGCATGCCCTAATAGGTCAGAATAAAATGTATATTATGAATTATTTTGCAAATATATGATTTGATAACCACAGTTCCACAAAGTACTTATTCAGCAACCTACTTGTAAGTGAACTCATCGTGCTGCAGATGCGTAAAGCGGGCCAGCACGCTGCCGCGCGGCGTGAAGTCCAGCCCGCGGCCCAGCTCCACCTGGCTCTGCTCCCACTGCGTCGACAGCCGGTTGGCGCCGCGAGGACTCTCCACCGTGATCGAAGACACTCGGATGCCAGGGAAATCCAGCTGCGTAGATGAAACAGAATATGAGTAACTTCTGATGGAAGATTCAGCTGGATACACGGATTCTTAGCTGGTAAAGATTAGTATAACACTTGCAGAAGAATAAATGTATACGTGTTTCACAGCATCAGTGTATCTATGCTGAGTTCTGATATCTACGGCAGGAAAGAGCAAGGAAAGTATTCTATACGAATATGTAAAGTTGAACTGTTTGTGTTTCATGATTTTCTGATTACACAATTTTGAATGTATTCAGAAATTTTGGACAGATATCGGAAACAGTACAACAACTCACAGAGAGACTTTGTATCGCAAACTAACAAGACGACCTACATGAGAAAGATTTATTCGTAGAAATATTAATTTATTGCTGGTGTTACTACAAATCATGTGTTGTAATTGATGAACTTTTTCCTGGGGTATTCCCTAGGTGTTAGAATATGCCTTTTCAAAAAAAGTACAAAAAAGTTCCCCTCTGAAAATCTGGCAACGTATGAGCCACTCGTCTGGAGTTGCAAGTGTCCATGTGCGACAGGGACTACTTTCCACCAGGTAGTTTATCCGCCCAATTAACCCAGAGGAACTTATCTGTATTCTGTAACAAACATTATCCACCTTGTCGTTGCCGTAAGGGGCCAGCCCGTTCTTGTACTCCTGGAACATGTCGTCGACGAAGGCGTGCCAGCGGTAGAACACTGGGTCCCTCATCGCGGTAGCGGAATCTCCCATCACGCCGAACAATTCCTGTCGACACACATGGCATAGTAATATTGGTTCTTCATTATATAATGCGGAAGAATAATATTTTCCTTTTTAGCCACATACTACAAATTCTTCTGTTGTGGATCTCTTGTTAGGGTTAAGTAATTAAACGATTAATTTTCAAATATAACCATAACAATTTTGTTCACTAAATTACTATATTTGAGATTGTTCCATTAAATTTTAAAATGAAGACATCGACAAGATTGATAGTAAAATAGTTCTCGAACCAAGATACCGTAAAGATCCTTTCAGGTGGGAAATGACGGGAGATACAACGAATGAGGTTACGATCAAACCCGTCGTAGAAATAACTTAGAACCACCTTGGTAACAATGATGGTCTAATAGAAGGAATTTTAGGTTTTTATGCAAGGCACGTCTAATTTGTCCAAACCATCATAACATAAAATTAACTCAATACTTTTCAATTCGGGGAGAAAGTCCAGAAGAATAGTTATGAGACATTACTAAGTTCTTTTATTTATAAGAAGAATGTTCCTTACCAAGTTGCTGTGGTCAGGGTCGTGGCAGTAGGATATGAAGACGTGGCCCATGTTATGAAGGTCGCCGTAGTAGGGTCGGTTGCGGCTGATGATGGACGACTCCATCAGATTGCCCAGTATGTCGATGCCGGTCTGATCGTCCAACGGCATCTTTTTGCCGTTGGGCTATGAACGAGAAAAGAAGATTATATTGCGAAATAACTATCATTTTAAAAATATATATGAGACTTTGAATGCGAAAATGAAGTTACCAAAAATTTACGAGATGTACCATAAAATGTTCCGTGAACGTATGTGTATATGTGTATAATATACATGAATGTATTTGTATCTGCCGTAACGCAACCGTACAGACAGCGGCCATACCTGTCTAAATATTGTGTAGAAAAAATCATCCCTAGTAATGATCAGCGAAAAAAACATTATTTACCACTTTCTCTTAGCACATTCCTACTTCATCTGGAAACTATTAAGATAACCGTCCCAAATTTATTTCATTTTACGCAGAAACCTCAAACTCACGAAATGCATATCTGTAGAGTCCTCTCTTCGGGATATCAGATGATATAGACGGATAATGAGGTAACGACCATATTGACGGATAAGGTGTTCGCAACATAAGCACATAAACTTGGAAAATAGCAGTTACATATTTTGAGATTACAGATATTATAGTATATACAAAGTACTCACGAGCATGATAGCCTTTTCTCTGGCGGCTGTTCGGAAGCGATCTTGCCAGGTCTCTAGCTGCGACACGTCACTCTTGATTTGGTCTACCGGACGGTCCAGGTCGCGGATCACAGAGCCGGCGAACCTAGAATTAGAGTCGGGTGTAACCTACGATTAAACTAGTAATTATTACAAAAAAAACCCAACTGCTTAAAAATATAGCCTAAGATTACTCCCGCAATTTTGACAAATCCAACAATATTTCATGTTAAAATCCGGAAAGCTGTTTCGGCTGTAGTGTGTGCCAAAGAATGAGACATATGTACATGCATACTTACATGCGTATGCTCGAAAAACAGTACCCTCGGCAGTCGAGTAAAACAATACCTTAGAATGTAGCTAAAAACAGTGAGAGTATTTCACTTTATCCACCTGATGGTAAGTAGCCACTATCGTTGACTGATATCTGTAACCAACTCTAGTTTTTCCTAATATCGATGACATATTTATTGCTGCCCCAAGAGGAGTAATTTGAATGTCTCGTATACGAAAAATCCCTTGCCATACCCTTCAGTTCAGAGCTCCAATGTAAATCATTTACAGTAGACAATAATTATAATGTCTAATTCAAATAGTAGGTCATATATGAAATGGTTAAGAGAGAAGTGGCTAACCTGGGAGGCCAAGCTCTGCTGGCTACCTGCGAATCAAGCTTGGGGAAGTAGCCCTCTTCGATGGGCTCCCTGAATTTGTTGTAGCGGCTCACGCGTCTCAGTTTGTTGCACATGCGCTCCACGTTGTATCTGAGGATTAATAAATTAATGATTAAGAACTGACAACTTGTTAAGAATAGTCATGACTTCGCTGGATACCACCATTGCTCTTTTCGTCGATGTGGTAAATTGCAACAAATGGAAACACTGGAAATAGGCAGGACGGTCTTTCTACGAAGTTATCCATGGACTACAGTCCGTGATGTACTTAAATGTACAGCAAAACCCTCTTTCTGATTTTATGAAACCTACAAGTAGATTGTCTATAACGAACCAAATCGTTCTTCTACGGTTCAGTTTTTGCATTCCTTTTTCTAACAATGTATGATTTGAAACGAACAGTCTCCTCGGATACTTTTTAAACTATTCAAGGAAGCAAGCAACTAATTCAGGTTATTTTATCTCACCCAGGTTTTTGTTATGACGAAGAACCTCACCTAGCAATAATTTGGTTGTGCATGTAATAAAAGAGCTCTCCACGTCGGTCCTTGTTGACGATGCTGACGTCGGCGGAGTCGAACGGGTACACGAGATGCCAGTGCCAGTGGTGCAGGTTGATGCCGAGGTCCTCGCGGAAGTAGGCCACCGCCTGCTCGGGTTCCAGGTTCGATGCCGTGTAGTTTTGCGGGATTACTATCGGCATCTGTTGAGAATAGCGAAAATAAATTAAAGTGATGTTGAGCACCGACTTCAGGACTATGTACGAAACCAATTTTTTTTTACTTTCTTGTGACATGTATATTTTCACGATTCGATTAAATTGTAGGTAATGCCTACATTTTTAAGCAGTCGAGTTATTTGTTTTTGTAATAATTACTAGTTCGAATACAGCTTTACGTACCCTGTTCCCGGCTTCCACGATAGTGGTGGTCTCTCGCGCCTTGCGGAACACCTTCGGATCCATGAACTTGTCCGGGAAGGTCTCCGCGAAGGTGGGAATGTTCAGACCCTTGGTGTCATCCCTGCGAAGGTTTGAAACTAAGTACGAAGCCCACATAACAAAACAATATTAGCCCCATGATGAATTTAGAAGATGGAATTCCTGGCAGAGGCATTTGATTTCATCCATAGGAAACCCACATAGCTGATTTTTAACAGACTTCAAAAAATTATGTAGAACCTCCTCATTTTTTGAAATCTGTGTTTGACTGTATGTATTTTTTTTATAAAATATGTTTACTGATTATGCCTCAACCGATTGAGATAATTTAAACGACTCCGTACGCGATTTGTGTCAGAGGGTGCCATCAGTGCCATTTCATGGAAGTTAGAAAGTTTTCAGTAGATTTCATGGAAAAGGAGAAAAACTCTATTTCTTAGTTAATCTTGAATAAGTCGAGTGTGTTTGAACTAATTTCAATTATATTTCATTATTTGAAAGGGTAGTTCCTTTACTTCACGTGGGTATGGGGATGACATCTAAGAGTTACAGGGTGAACCTCCTCGTCACCATCCCTGATTACCGACTCTCTCAACTTCGCTCAGCTGGGTATATAATGGTTAGATCGAACTGCCAATTTGATCATACCTATGCAAAATAGCGACAGACAAGCAGTAGTTGAACATGTAGGGGTTGATGCGCAGCTGGCAGTAGGAGCATACCGACTGCAGATCTTCGACGTCACGCATACCTAAAATTCACACATATATCAAATTAAATATTAAATTTACTGGCCAATCCAGTTATTAAGAAAAGAATGCAACCAAACTGGCAGCTAATATGTTACTACTTTAAGTTTCTCTACATCGGATAGAAAATAAAAAAATTAAATGTGGGTGTACTCATAAAAGACAGAGACAGTGGATATGGTGCGAGTGTTAATTAGCATGGGAATCGCCTAGCTTAATGAACAGTAATAAATCGTATTCTTATCGCTAAGAAACTTATATTTTTATTGGTTACCGTTGACAACCATAACAGCTTATCAACTCACAAATTTTTACTTGAAAATGCACCTTAAGGGGTGTCCCTTAAAACGAGTTTATTTATACAATTTACATAGACATATAAACTCTTTTTATATTCAGAAATAGAAAATATTAAAGGAAATACAGGAAAGTGAGCACTCTGCCCATTTAAAAAAGCCTTAATAATCATAATGTGCCGGAAAATCTAAACAAAAAATAGTAATTCTTTTAATTGTAACGGAAAATGAAATGGCTTCGACAAAAGATTGGAACGGCTATGACCCTTTATTTTGCTCGACTTGGCTGACGCACTGCCGTGCCCCCAGATGCCGATATCGAAACGCCACTGCGTTGCAACACGAGTCCTACAAGCAAACTGAAGTAAATAATTACCCATGAAAATATCGATGAGTCTTCCAGCCATCTGCCTGTGCTTCTCCACGAAGAGGGAGAACTGGCTGTTGAATTCCAGCTGCATCGGCAGCGAGAGGTCGGGGAGTGCGATGTTCCGGATCGGCACGACGCGTTTGGAGTTCTCTCCGAAGCGATCCGACAGCGTGGCGCTTGCTGACCTATATTTATCCGGCTGGTGGTAAAATATAATGATTATTGCGCTGATTTAAAGTGTAATCTATATATTAGTACGTGATGGTACATTTTTTTTCTTTCTTTCAATCTTTAGATACATTTTTACGAAATTTCACGCACGAAGAAGTGAGATTTGGCATAGTTAAAGTGCATAGTATAGAAGAGGTGCATGCACATTTTTCATATATAAATTAATTTATTCTTTTTTCTTTTGGTTTTCTGGTAGACATGATTTTATATACTTGAATTGCTCGTTTAAAGAATAAGATAAATTAAAATGTTTCTTTACGTAGTAGTTTGAAGGAAGCTGGAACACAGTCTGCTCCTCGCCCTTCTGCATGAAGCAGGGTTCGGTGGGCCGGTCGAAGAACAGCAGCAGGTTGTTTTTCGTGTCAGTCGACATGGTTGCTCTGGAATCCAAAATACAGAAATGACTTGAATAACGAAATTGTTTGCGTAGCAGAGGGGCCACTACACCAATCTGGCGCGCAGCGGGTTTCGAGTTCTATCCACGCCCTATCGTGATATCTAAATTACGAAAATTTTAAAAACAAACTAGAAAAAGAGAATACGTTTAAAATACCTACTATTTAGTGGATTTATGATTTAAAAGGCAGAAATTATTGTAGAAACCTATCTACCTATGAAAGCGAAGCTCATTTCTGATCTCGCAGAACCTACACCGCTAAATGTAGAACCGTGAAATTTGGACGAAAGATACATTTTATGATGTAGACCTAGAAACATTTGCTGATATTCCACTCCTTAGTTAAAAACTTGTTAAGTGTTTTTAATATTTTGTACTATAGCCTGCGCATACGAAGTCGCCGGCAACAGCTATCCTAATAAATTTTCCACGAAATGGGATGACTTTTGAATCTCGTCGATCGGTAGCGGCATCGCGAAATAATCGCAGAACGTACATAAGAAAAACATTTAAAAAAATATACACGACGAACAGATAACCTCTTTCCTTTTGGGAAGTCGGTTAAAAATAATTAGCACAACATGTTCCTTCTTTATTGTTCAAACAAATAGATACAGGCGCTCACCTAGCTATGACTTTACTGTTATAGGACACAACAGGATAATGAGCAATGCAAAACAGGACAACTAATAAAAACCCTTTAACCGCTAACAGTAGGTATACTATTGGACTTTCATAGTTATAATGTTCAACAACAAGGAAAATTTTCTTTCAAACCTAAGCAATTTTGATGTATATGTATACAAACAAGACTACAGGAACGGACGTAGATATACCTTTTTTAAAGGAAATGGGTCCGAAAACAGTGGCGTAGCCGTAGTCAGCGAAAATAATATTCCATTGTTATCAGATTTAAATATATATGCCAAATTTTAGCTCAATCGGATATTAGGAAGCGGTTGAAAAATTATTTGCAAGATTTCAAAAATTGCTTACAAAATAATTATGTTACATATTTACATGCGGACATATCGAGGTAAACAAAAATTTATCGACGATATACTAAGGTGGTATCGGGAACAAAGTCATTTAAAGGTGGAAGAACTCTTTGTGGTTCGACTCCGGAGGCACCACCGCCACACCTATTTCTTCCTTATGATAGCAGTGTTAAGAGAGATACTTTTCCGAGGCGTTCCAACTTAGTCCTCAGGGGTAGCGACGCATCTACGGTCGACCTCCGGTAGGATTTATCTTATCCAGGGTCGATTACAAACGTCCAAGGGCGGCAGTAACCACTTACCATCAGGTGGACTGCATACTCGTTTGTTACTTCCATGTTATATAAAAAAAAGTCTCTGAAACTTGTTTAACGAACAAAAATACGGTCCTATTTGAAGTATTTTACGTTCCTCACCTCAGCCAAGGAGAGTCCGGACTCCTTAAACCTCCCTTATAGACTTATATAGCCATGACTACAAGTGTACATACCGAAAAAAACCTTTTACTTTTTAGGGCTCTGTACAAAAAGGACCTAGTCCTTAACCTTCGTGCTTCGTCCGTCTGTCTGTCGTATCTTTATAGACTGTATTAATCGACCGTAACAAGCAGCTGCTTGAATTTCGGAAAGTTATTGTGTTGATATAGCGACAAATATGTAATCATAGCCGGAAAAAAAAATAAGCAAAAACAAGAAAAACCTAAATAATTAGAGATTTCCCCATACATTAAACGTGTTTTTTATTTCTTGTTTTGCAACACGTACAATACGCAACAAAACTGAGTAGTAGGTACCGAATAGCTAAATGTAATAAGTTCTAAAAATAATAAATTGTACATAATGAATTAAGAAATTTTCAAAAAAGTTTTGTTTGATGTCGAATTGTAGTTCATTTTTTATAGATATTTTCATTTATATAATATTAATACGTGAAGCGAATACTTTGGGTATATTTTTACGAATATTGCGCGCACGGAGATATGTCAAATTTGGCATAGTTAAGGTTCACAGTAGAAAAGATGCGCAACGATAATAATTTGTGGGTATGAATCAACTTATGGCAGATTACAAAAATACTTGTTCGAATAATTTATTCAATTCACAAAAAAAAAGCACATAATGTTCAAAATGCTAAAAAAAAACCAAAATATTAGAGATATATTTACACTTTTTTAGAAAAAAAATATTTCGATAATCATATTAATTATATTCGATTAATTTATGAATATTCTCCTACACATAATGGGTAATAATTAATTTCCATGTATATAAAAAATATATATAAACGATTTAACGCCCAGACATACATTCAAACATATATTAACGACTAGAGAAAAAAAAGCACTCACCGAGTTTTTGAAACTTCTTCACGAGAAAAGAAAGACAGAAAACTACTCAAGTACTACTTAAGTAGTTTTTGTTAATGAAAAACAAGAAAAGTTAAATTACTTGCTAATGCAGGTTCGGCCGTGACTCCCACGACCCGAATGACAAGCACCGGCGACACTATCCTATTTATATGTAATAAAATAATTGTATCGTGTGCAAGGAACATGTCGGGTGAACAAAAGGAAATTGTGGTATTCGCTTATCACGAACTACGGCGCGAGTGCTCCTACACAAGCATTGTCACGATAACAATGTAGGCACAACGCTGAAAACGCGATCAGCACGGCTCGAAGATGCTCAAGCCCATTATGGTTCGACTCCGGAGGCACCGACGCTACACCTTTTTATGCCCAATAACAGCAGGGTTGAGCGCTGCTGTATTTTGGTATGGACATGCTTATCCGAGACGTTCAAGCTTAGTCCTCGGGGGTAGCAAAGCATTTGTGGCCGGCCTCTGTTAGATCTAATCTAATCTCATCTGGAATAGATTACATTATATACGTTTTTTCATATATTTTCTGGACTTGGTAAATCTCAATATGCAAAAATATATATTATTATATATTTTTTTATAACATGCTACTCCTGAGAACTAAGTTGGAACGCCTCGGATAAGTATCCCTTACCACACCCTTCAAACCAGAAACAGCAGCGCTTAACACTGCTATCAAATCTGCTATATGGAAGAAATAGGTGTGGCGGTGGTGTCTCCGGAGTCGAACCACAAAGGGTTCTACCACCTTATTATTAGTAATTCTGACATTAATATTCGTTATTTACATTTGAAACTACGACTTTAAAATGGTGATTTAATTTATATAGCTGGATAGTAACTACCCAGCGTGCTAGCACCCTAAAGATAATGTATAAACCAGGCAGTTACAATTAGGTACTTGTTAAGTAATTCAATTTCAGCTTAAACATACTTTCAAATAGTTTTTAATTAAGCGACAAAACCTGCGCTTTAATACTAAGTTGTAGGTGACACTATAATAACCACAGATTACAATAGGGACTTTACCTTTAATGTATAACTAGAAAACTATTTATATTATACCTCTTATATACGAAGAGGAAGACCGCCAGCTGATAGGAACCACTCACCCTCGCCTTAAAAACACGTGCAACGTCGCCACTGCATCAATATGGATATAATAGAAGTATTTTCTACTGTTTAAAAGACCCCATGTCTTATTTATATAAAAATATAATACATAGATTCACGCCTTGAAAGGAATAAAGAAATAAGTGGGTATAATTAGATAATTATGGTAATAATTATCTAATTATAAAAATTAGATAATAATGGTAAAGTAGACACTTTACCAAACCCTTCAAACAATACATCAGCACCAACATACAATTTAATCCACAAAAAAACTACATGTAACTTTTCATATTTGTTGAAAATATAAAGATACCTTTGTACGTTTAAGTGAAGAGCTCAAATCTTAGCGGGTGGCACTCGATCACGGGTCGGTGCCACTCGCCACGACATTTACAAAAGCGACCGTAAATAGAATGTAAAGAAAATCGTCAGCCAATGTTTAAGTTTAAAATTCTTTATTCTGCAGATCATAACAAGCTTTTTTTGAACGCTTGTTTTGTTAGCTTTAACACTTACCTACGTACCAAATAGCTCACTGGCTAATTCATTTATTAGACTCAAACGGTAAACCGATCGATACTATCAATGATAGAGTCTATATATATATATATAACTCAAAGGTGACTGACTGACTGACAGAGATCTATCAACGCACAACCTAAACCACTGGACGGATCGGGCTGAAATTTCGGGCATCTACCATGCAGGTAGATGTTATGACGTAGGCATCCCCTCAGAAAGGGTTTTTATAAATTCCAGCCCTAAGGGTATAAAATAGAGCATGAAAGTTTGTATAAATCTTCTTAGATTTTCGAAGTCACATTAATATTGTTAACACACAGCTAGGTTAAGTTATAAGGTTCGAGCAGCAACACAGTAAGCAGGCCACCTGACGGTATCACTTCACTCGAATATTTGAATAACGAAAACCGCATCCAAATCGAATCAGTAGTGTTTTAAATAATGACGGACATACAAAAATCTTTTTTTATCATAAAAGCATCCTAAAGTTATTTTGTTGTCCGTCGGGAACAATACTTTTTTTCGGGATGAAAGGTACCTATCCTAATCCTGGTCCATTACAAACTCACATTCGTCGTCCACCCATTATTGTCCCACTACTAGACACGGGCCTCTTATCAGCGTGAAATGGGGCTTTTAGGTCATAGTCCACCGTGCTTGCCAAGTGCGAATTGGTAGACTTCACACATCTCTAAGAACTTTTTTTAAGAACTTTCAGGAACATGGTTGTCCTTAGGCCGTTTGTACACCGCCGCCGTCACGGGGCCGTCACCGAGAAAGAGATAACGGCGCCGAAGTAGCGGTACATACATTTACTATAGCCGTGTGTCCACCGCACGTCCGTCACCTCATATTAAACTCAGCTGAAATAATCTCGTACTCGGTGACGGCCCGGTGACGGCGGCGGTGGACAAACGACCTTAATGTTGGTTGCCTACATCAGTTAAACTGCATTCGCTACCTGTACCAGGTATTATATACAAACTAGTGCAAGTTTGACCTTATCTTTCCAATATATTATATATCTACCTACTACACACGAACACCTCTGTACCAGGTGTTTCGCGATCCCATCCTCTCCAAGGTTAAAAGTTTCAGGCTTGCGTGTTTGTTAAGTCGTCACTTTATATTCAATCTTTTAGCAATAAAATATGCCTATACACAAATAAATATCGGTTTGTAATTTGAAAACTACTACTTGGCGAGGTCGTTTCGGTAAATCGTCAATAAACAATCGCTATTTTTTATTATACGCTTTATATTATACCCGCATGCACATATGTGTCAATGAACGAATTCTTCTAACGTAATTTTCATCGACTTAAAAACACCTGATTAAGTTGAAAAATTTATACGTATTAAGCACCGATTACAATACAATAATCTAATAATATCCTGATGATATTCTGCCCAGGATCATCAGGATAAAAGAAAATAACTTCTTTTATTAACGCCTGAAAACTTAACAGTGCAATGTTACACTGAGTGGTGATGCCTTTCATTATTATGTAGGAGCGCTCATTAAAGCGCGTGTATTTTAGTTATTTTTAACTATTATTTATTATTAATCTGTATATACGACTCCATATTAAAACGCGGAAGCCGATTTGGACGAAGATTTGACTCAGAAATAGAGAACGTAGCGAGCTTTATAATGCAAAAGAAATAATTTAGACTATTACATTATAGTAAATTATTTAAAAAGTAAAACTAATTAAGGATTACACAATTAAATATAAAAAACGCGTTCCTGCATGCATGGGTATTTATACACCTGTCTCTATGTGTGTGTGTTCGTGTATGTGTACGCGCGCGAGCGTGCGTGTGTGCGTGTATGTGTGCGTGCGCGAGCGTGCGTGTGCGTGTATGTGTGTTATATTATCCTCAACGCTACCAATATTACAGATAACACTCCATTGAAGCGAACCGTTCGCTCACAGTTTTCCACCAAATTTTCTTTCCAATTTAAAACTTAAGTAATTGGGTCTGTTCCATACTAAACTACTCCACTATTCTCGTAGAAATACTATCTCTATTTTAAACGAGTTACTTTGAAAACAAAATAGATTAGACTTAGATTCAAAATTTACCATACGTTTTTTTTATTTTTTTTGATTTAACATGGAAGTAACAAACGAGCTTGCAGTCCACCTGATGGTAAGTGGCTACTG